>JAJJWW010009671.1:0-96087 GCA_023531295.1 Papaver armeniacum | reverse complement strand
ACAATAGACTTTTCTTAATATTGAGTCTGACTGTCTAGTTGATTCTCTTAAAAGTATACTGGAGTTAGTCCATACAGGTTGCTAAGCGAAATATTGGGCGTGGTTGTTAGACCCCCGCTTTTTCAAGTATTTAAAACAAAACTTAAAGTGATGTGAGTTTACCTCTGGTTAGAAAAGTTCTCCTTACTAGGCTTTCCAACAACAACATGCAGACACTGTTATGTATTAATCCAAAATGAAATCTATTGTGAAATTATTTCAATTATCTGTTGGCTTACAATTCTGTATTATCTCTCAAAGATGTTAATATTTTGGTGATTAGGAAGAAAATGGTGAAGACAACAATGAAATTCAAAAGGAAGCGAGAATGATATAGTAGTTCAGAAATCAACAAGAAAATGTAAGTCAAGTTGCAAATAGTTAAAATCAGAAAGGAAATATCTTATAAAATAATCAAGTTTCTCAAAACTCTACTTCAAGTGATAGATATGTTGAAGGAGATAAAAACCCTTCAAACTCTCTAGTTTCTTCTCAATCCTTTTATTCTACTTAATTTTTAGTTTCTTACATAGTGAATACAAGACTAATTCTTTATCGAAAGGTGAAAAGACGAGGTACCCAAATACACCACAATATTTTTGTTTTGACCTATAAGTCCTCTTACCAGTGTAATCGTCTATGGACAAAGTCGAGACAATACAACAACTTTGGTATTCACACTTTGTGTGATTGTCTATGGTGCGAGATTGAGACAATACGACAGCAAAAGTGTGATACTTGATAATAGGTTGGACTTAACCAAACTCTATAGGATCATATCAAGTATAAACGGAGTTAACATAAAGTGCAATTTACTTTAAATTATATAAACAAATATAATTAAGGAAAATAAAAGTAAATCACACAACAAGATTTTGTTAACGAGGAAGCGCAGAGTGCGGGGAAAAACCTCGGGACCTGTATAGAATCGAATACTCTCATAGTTAATCTGTTATACAAAATCCAAACCTACTTCATATAGTTGATACCAAGCAACTACCCTAGTTCACTTAGTTTCCTCAAGTATCCACCTGCATACCGGGCTTGAAGGTCACGCGGCTGGCACAATTCCTTTGGATCGTATTCCAAACAACAAAGGAATAACAAATCGTTTAGTAACAACTCCATTGATTCTTTCAAGATAAACATATCTCAAGTCATACGCAAAGGCTCTTACGTTTAATCTAATAAATTCCTTTGCTGGTTAGATCAATTTATCAATAACTACAAAAGCGGTTAAGTTTAGATTCGTAATCAATCGGTATAGATCTCAACTAGAAACTATAAAGTGGTGCCGATCTCACGCTACTAATCAAGCGAATAAATATGATTCTAGTTGGGTCCCGGTAGATCAAGGTTTGTGCACACACAAAGATATGAGAACTAATAAAGAAATCTTCTTCGTCTTCAAATCTTCTTTAATCTTCAATAATAACTTGACACAACGCCACTGAATCTCTTGTGATCAATCACACACACAACGAGTCTGTTAACAATGGATTATCACAAAGATGTCTTTGGATTTAACAACACGATTCTAAAGATCCAGTCGATACTTGATCTAGTTTAAGTGAATCTTATATCGAGAAGAAGATTCTCAAGAATAAACAAACTAGGTGCAATCAAAGTTTCAACAACGTTAGTCAATCAAATCAATCTGAAACTAATAATACTGCAATTATCTAGTTTCCACCAACGGTACTCGTAGAGCTTCTTGATCCCATAGAAGTCTTTAAACGAGCGGTCATAAGAGATTTAACGTAATTAGGATACTTTCCTCTCGAATAGATGGCTCCACCGAAATAACAAGAAATGAAGTTTGCTGGCTCTTAGGATAGTTTGCTAGAAATGAAAACTTAGGTATTTATAGACCAAGGATGTTTGGTGTTAGAGCATAGATCGGTTGAACCCACCAAGCATTGGTATGTCAAATTTGGTTGTCATAATTTAGTGAATCAAAACTCATTTTAAAGAGTCGTTTGATTATGTACTAGAGTCAACTTCGTATAGGTTAGCTAGAAAGTATTAGGATATGAGACATTACAAGTATTACGAAGACTTGAAGAAGTGAAGAAGTAAGGAGCTACAACGACAACATCATCCTTCCACTTGAGGTTAGTAATATTTGACTTGAATTGTTTCATTCCCTAACGTATCTTTCAAGTCGTGCATATTGAAAACATAATTGCGAAGCATGAATGATTATACTCTAGTTAGACGTATTAAGAATACAATACGAGGTTTATTGCTTAACCATTAAACTTTGTATATAAGACATCGACATAATCGTATGAATGCTATTGTGATTATGTATGGGTATGAGGTGAAGATTTCATCCTAGAAACAATGTTTTACATTCGTTTAAAGGAAGTAAATTCATAAACTTGTTTTGTGAATCGAAAGGGAAATCGCCAGGCTTATTGGTATTGTTATTCATTGCATATCTTTTGAACTACCAATATGTGTGATTAGTATAACCGCTCATGACTTGTTTATGTTCTTGGTAAAACTATTCACAAAAACCTGAATTTTGTATTGGTATAACTTTTATTAGTAAAAACGATCTTAAGTAATCACCTGAGATGGTATGATCGATTTAGTGTTATTGGTATGACCAACTATAGGCAAAGGGGAACCGATCCTAGTAAGAGGTGCAAGCTATCACAAGAGGGGAATCGATCATTGTATGAGGTGCATCAAGTTTCTAGATATTGGGAACCGATCCTATGAACATGTGCAACACGTTTTTAGACATTGGGAACCGATCTTATGGACATGTGCAACATATACAAGTTAGATACCATATATATGTGGGTAACCGATCCTAGTACCTAGTCAATCGAATTTTTGGAAAGCTAGTGTGACTAATCCAGTACTCACATGGAGGTAGAACCAAAACTTATTTTAGCGAAACAGTGAAACCCATGATTGGTGATTGAGTGTTCTTGATCAATCACATAGTTCTTGAAAGTCAGATGAACCAATTCTAAACTTGTTTGGAAGTGTGGAAAATCGTTTCAAGATTGTAAGTATGAAAGATGACTTACAAAGTAATGATGTCGACATTCTTTGAACATGTGCAGTAACGCTTATCTTTTATTGTTCAAAGATATTCCTTAATAGCTAAAGGAAAAAATCCTGGATTGAAAAATAAGTAGAGATTCTTTTAATTAAGGTTTTTAATTTTAATTTTGGAAAATGAAAATTAGTTATGTGCATTTATTGTTGGAGATTTTCTAAGAGATTTTTTGGTCAATGTTTGGAAAAAAGCATTTCGGGAATTATGGAAACCGAATGTCACTGGAATATATTGCATATCTTGAGAATATTTTCGGTTTTGGAAATTCCTTGGTATCCAAACTAATCCTCAGAGCCATCAAAATTACCTAGTTGTGTTGTTACTGGTGGAGCCGCCTATTCGGAGAGGAAAGTAACCTAATTAGGCGAAATCTCTTACGAATGGCTCGGTTTAAAGACTTCTTTGGGATTGAGAAGCTCTATTAAATGCGTTGGTGGGAAACTAGATAATTGCGGTTTATTATTAGTTTTCGATTGATTTGATTGACTAACGGTTGTTGAACTTTGATTGCACCCAGTTTGTTTATGCTTGAGAATCTTCTCTTCGATATAAGATTCACTCAAACTAGATCGAAGTTTGACGTGATCTTTAGGAGCTGTTTGTTGATCTAAATACGTCTTGTGATAATCTATTGTTAACAGACATAGTTCAGTGCGTGATTGATCACAAGATATTTGATTGTGTACATGTGTTTATTGAAGATCTAAGAAGATTTGAAGACAAAGAAGACTTTGAAGATTTCTGATTTGGGTTCATAATTTTTGGTGTGCACAATACTTTTTTTGGTTAAAGAGGATCCAACTATAATCGGTTTATCCTTGTGATAGATTGGATTGATTAGTTTTGTAGATCGGCATCAATACGTTTCTTTGTGATTAAAAGTATTGATTGCAAAATCTTAACAATTACTTTGGTAGTTGTTGATAAGATAGATCTAAGGACCTGACAAAGGAGTTTATTGAGATAAATGGAAGATCCTTTTGTCGAACTCACATCACTTGGTTGAAAATAGTTGTTACAAAACATATTTTTTGTTCCTTTACTATTGGAATACGAACCAAAGGAATTGTTCCAAGTACGTGACTTATTACAAGTTGGAGCGTGGCAATCAGACGGAACTAGGTGAACTATAGGTTTTAGTTGCTTGGTCTCAACTATACTCGAAGTTGGTTTGATTTTGTATAGCGGCTTAATCACGAGAGTATTCATTGGACAAGGTCCCAGGGGTTTTTCTTCATTTTAGGTTTATTCGTTAACAAAATCTTGTTGTGTCATTTACTTTTATTTTCCTCAATTATATTTGTTGTTATTATAATTTAAAGTAAATTAAAAAAACGTTAATTACTATTTACTTGATAGTAATCCTATTGTGTTTGGTTAAGTCCGAGACCTCTTATCAAGTAAACATACTTCGTTCTTTGTATTGTCTCGATCTTGTATCCATAGACGATCACACGAGTGTGAACCCGATTAGTTGTATTGTTTGACTCGGTCCATTGACAATCACTTTGGAGAAAGGACTTATAGGTGGAAAAGTTTTAGATTGAGGTATATTTGGGTACCCTCGTATTTTCATTTGGACATCAAGGAATTTCCAAAAACGAAAATATTCTCAAGATTTGCAATGAATGGAAAAATTCGGTTTTCCTAATTCCAATAAATGCTTGTCCAAAATTTTGAGAAATCTCTCAATAGAAAATCTCCAATTAATAAATGCACACTACTAATTTTTATTCTCTAGAGATATGCATTTAATTGCTGGTAATTAAAGAATATAAAACCAAAAACTTTAATTAAAAGATTCTCAATTTATTTCTTAGGATCTCCTTGAGTACTAAAGAATATCTTTGAAAAATAAATGATAAGAATTCTTTGTACATGTTCAATGTATGTTGACATCTTTTCACTATAAATCCTTATTCATATTTACATGGATAATTAAGAAAAAAAAAAACATATTTACATGGATTTACATTCTTGGAATCGGTTATACCACACTTCCAAAAAGTTTAGAATTGGTTGACCTGTATTCCAAGATAACTATGTGATTGATCAAATCAAATAACATACATGGGTTAAATCGGTTATACCAATCACTAGGATCGGTTATACCTTAATATGGAAATACTTGTGATCGGTCACACAAGTTACCGGGACCCGGATTCTATATGTTACTAGGATCAAGTTCCATATTTCATGATATTGCTTGTGATCGGTCACACCGTTACCAAGACCGGTTACCAATTACAAGGATCGATTACATAACACTATGTGATCGATCACACCAATTACTAGGATCGGTTACACCAATTACTAAGATCGGTCACACAATTACAAATATCGGACATACCATCTCATGGTGATTACTTAGGATCGGTTACACCAATTAATAAAAACCAGTCATACAAAATCATAAGTCACGCATTGTGATTAGTCATACCAAGATACATAACATAGTTACGATTGATTCTACCACCTCACACATATTGGTCATCCAAATATTTGCAATGAATAGCCGGAATAATAAGCCTAATGATTTCCCTTTCGATTCACGAAAAAAAGTTCATGAATGTACTTCCTTTAAACGAATTTAAAACATTGTTTCCTAGGATGAAATCTTCACCATAACTCATTCATATAATCATAACAGTATATACAAGATTATCTCAATGTCATATCTACGAGGTTCAAAAGATAGCGTTATACTTCGTTTTTAATTCCCTAATACTATGATCATATAATTATGGCCATGTCACATCAAAAGTAGAATATTATACAATATGTCGGTATATATAGCTTCACACGATTATGTTTTCAATATATACGACTTGAAGATCGTTGGGAATGAAACAGATCAAGTCGATATTACTAACTTCAATTGGAAGGATGATGTCGTCGTTGTAGTTAGCTACTTCTTCACTTTCTTGGTCTTGAGGAGTAATACTTGTATGTCTCAATATTCCTAAACTTTCTAGTCTAACCTAAACGAAGTTGACTCTAGTATATAATCAAGCGACTTTAGATGAGTTTTGACACACTAAAATATGACAACCAAACTTGACATACCAACGCTTGGTGAGTTCAACCGAGCTATGCTCTAACAATCTCCCCCTTTGTCATTTTAGTGACAAAACTCTTACTACATATGGATAAACAAATTACATAAGAATTTATTTTTAAATACGCTTGATTCCAAGTTTCAACAACACAATAACCTACATATGTTCAATCAATAAATATCGTTGTTGACATTTGAATAACAAAAGCTTTTACACCCCCTAAAGGTAAGCTAGGTAAATATTCAATCCGAACATCTTTGTTAATCCCCTTTTGTAGTCGAATACTACAACAATATGATATGTTTCTCCCCTTAGTCAATGCTTTACTCTTTCGTTAGATATAACGTTTAAGCACAATTATCCTTTCCTTAGTGATTGCAAATCACTTGTTTACTCCATATATTTCTCCCATTTTGTCACAAAATGACAAAGGTTCGAGCAAATAAAGGACAAACTGAAAGGATCTGACAAATCTAAAAGACTTGTAAACAACCTATAAGAGTTAAGCACGAAGGTTTCACATACCACTTTAGATAACCAATATTAAAACCGAAACTACAAGTAATTTAGTTTTAATATGTTATCAACGAAACAATTACCCAAAGAAATTTTCCCTAATAGCTAGTTTAACAAATCGACTAAGAAACTTAATTCCGTTGTTAAACCGCGATTGTCAAAAATATATATTAAAAATTTCCTTCCAATCTTTTAAAGAAGTTGAAAACCAAGATTTAAGCCAAGCCAAGAAATCAGTCTTGTAAGTTTGTAACTAGGAATTTCAATTCCCATCCCAAATCACACTTCCCTAGAAAAGGAGCAACGGGTAAAAATATGAGAAGAAGATTCGTCATGAGCACCAAATGAAACCAAATTTTAAGAAGCGAAACGAAGGTAAAAATATGAGAAGAAGATTCATCATGAGCATCAAACGAAAACAAATTTTAAGAAACAAAACCAATGAAACGAAACGAAACAACAATAAACACATGCGAGACAAAGATTAGAATTTAGAAACACCAAGTTTTAAGAAAGCGAAACAAACGAAGCGATACTCTAAGAATGAAAAGCATTAACTAAGATTGTAGAGATCAGGATCTTATTTTGTAAACTTGATCTAGTATTTTGTCGCCCTCTTTGACCATCAAAACCCCATGGTGAAAAGCTTTCTCGGGAAGGAAATCTCATCATAGAACTGGGCAAACTTCAATTTTAACTAATTTGAATCAACTTGTGATTATTAGAATTGGGAAATACAGTAAAACCTCTATATGAGAATATCTTAAGGACCACATAAAAATATTCTTATATGGAGGCTATTCTTGTATGGTGGTCCACCTTGAACAGAACAAAAGAAATTTTTTCATGTGTATTTGGACAAATTCATGCATATGTATAGGAAACACAAAAATGTATCTAAGTATATATAAAAACTATTTAAATGAGGATTCACATACAAATTTATAATAAAACAATTCACATACATCACAATTATCACATCGAAAATTGACAAATTAAATCGAATGAGTATGAAGATATACGTATTAAGTTGTGCACAAAAAAAATCTATTTAGAAGCAAAAGGTAATATGGTTACAAGAATCTCCTCATCTTAAACTTGTATGACAAGTGTTACATATTTATATTATGATGTCAATTATTCTTATATGGAGGTAGGTTCCTTAAGAAGGGACCAGAAAAAATTATGACATATTCCAATACGGAATTTATTCTTAAATATAACTGGTGTAGTAGCGGGAAATCCCACACTACACCCCTTACTCAATTTTGCTTTATTAATCCATTGAAAGATGTAAGATCAAGAATATTTATTGATTAAATCCATGAAATGTTTACACAAGAAAATGGAATTACACTTAGAAATTAAAACACTCTTAAACTTTCTCTCTCCTATTGACTTGCTTGACCATTCCCAAGAGATCTCTCCCTTCAACAGACTCATTTAGCCCTTTATATAGGGTAATACATAGTGGATGACAGCTATGCTATCCTTTATTTTCGGAATGTCCATGAAGTGTCGCAAATGCACAAACATTCATTCTCGCGACACTCCTCAACCTCGCCAGGTTTCACGTCTTCTTTATGTTTTACTTGTCGTTATTCACTGCGTCGTTTATTTTTGCTATCTGCGACTGCCTCGCGACATCGTCGTTTATTGATCCCGCGAGCCCTGTGCGTTGCGATATTATGATCCTACATCTTGCCTCTTTTTCCTTGAATATTGCTTGAAGAGCGATCTTTAAGGAAAAATCTTGTTAATAGTAATCTTTGGTCTTTTCTTGATGATGGAACGAGCGAGAAGAATCATACTGAAAAGTACGTACTTGCCTCTATTCTTTTGCGAAGTTCGAAGCTTCTTTGAGATATATACAAAGTGTCGTCTCTGTCTCTCCTCATATTTCTCCCGCCGAAGGAAGAGTATCATGAGAGTGATTCTTTTGATTTCTTCGACCGTTTATCTTTATCTGTTTGATTTTGTACTTTTACACGGATTTTGATTATTAATGTCTTTTCTTGACACGTCTCTTTCAACCGTTTATTCTTGACCGTTCATGTCTCTTCTCGCATTAAATGACCTCGTTTTTCTCGAGGATCTTTTTCCCTATATATAGTTTTCTTTTCCTCTCCTTTTCATTCTTTAGTTTCTCTCTGCAACTTCTCTTTGATTTTCTCCTTCCATAATTTGCGCCCACTCTTTGCAAATCTTTTCTTCGTCTTTTTTCTAAGACTTGATCCTAATCTCAACCTCCCATCCATTCCCATCTCGATAATGGCTTTCATTTAGTCGTGCATATAAAGCTTCTTTTGAGGAAGTTCAACAGAAGTTGGTCGAGAAGGGTTTTACTCTATCAACCATTCCCGATCAAGAATCTTCATCCATTCTCTCTGCAAAATTATTTTCTGATCATCAATGTGATGATCAAAAGATTATAGTCTCGCTGGACACTTCTCGCGGGACTTCCCATTCCCTTATACGATCCAGAGATGCCTCTATTCTATGAAATCTTGGCCCATGAAAAATTCTCTCGGGCTATTTATCAATTGAGTGGCGATTGCATTCGCCTAATGCTTCGAGTATGCGAATGGAGTGGTGCTGGAAAAGGATCTTTATACCCTACTACTTGTTAGACACCCAGAATTTTGCAGACTTGGAAATAGCTGCTTTGAGAAGTACACCGTAGAGAACTTTTTTGAAAACTATTCGAGTGATAAAGATGAGGAATGCGAAATCTCGGCTGGGGTATTCGCCTGAAAAGAAGGATAATGTCCTCGAGGATATATCTGCTCATGCAAGATATTGACTGGCACCTGGCAATAATTCTCTCCTCGCCACTCAAAAGATGAGAAGTGGTGGGTTTGTACCCTGATTTTAAATGGCCCTTATATCGCGGGTTCGCATATTCTTCCTGCGAGTCTCGCAGGATATCATCCTTGGGAATTCAAATGGCACGATAAGGCAAAGAGTATGTTTCCCACTTCAAATCTTGCCTTTGCGACTTTCTTTTATACTTGCTAAGTTTGTGAAATTTTTAGATCGCCAAATTGAGAAGAAGCTACAAGGATAATCCGTTGGAGAGTACCTAACAATACTTCGATCAAACACGGGTGAAGTAAGAAACATTTCCTTTATCATTTGAAACAATATTGTTGCCTCTGTTTCTTATTTTTAACCGTATCACGAAGGTTGGAGTTGAAAGAAGCCAGAGCCGCGAAGATTAAAAGTAAGGGCAAAATTTGTATCGCAAAAATAAATCTTATCCATTAACTAAAAGCAAAGATTCAATCTTCTTCTCGCCTTAACTCAAACTCCGAATCTTCCATGAGGATGACCATGATTCGAATCGCTCTCTTGCTAAAGAGACTCCACTGGCCAGGTTCTCCTATGGATCGGTTATCTAGCATCTTCTCAGACTCTTTCCAAGGAATGGGAGATGCTCCCCTAGCTTCTCTTTGCGGGACTCTCGCAAATGTGTGTAATGCTACTTTACTAGAGGGCAATGATTCTTTCAATGGAGCCTCTAGAATCGTGTCTCCTGACTTCTTGAACGCACTTGGGTCTTTGGTATGCATGCAGTCATATTTCCTGTTAATTTTAAATTTTTAAATATATACATATATTAATGATTTTCCATCTTCTTTTATAGGTTGGAAGAACCTCTTTTGTAGTTACCTCGGATCTCGAGAGAAGGCGCAATAATCTTGAAAAGAAAGAATTAGCAATTAAATAAGAGGATTAAATTGAGTTAGAAATTGAAGGCTGCGTCATCTCGCGATAAAGACAGGCGAATTCAAAAGTTAAATACAAGACTTGACTCCCAAAGGGATAGGGTGTCCACTCTTGAGCGCTAATCAGCAACTTTATGGTATAAGACCTTACTTCCTTTTATTATTTCTATTTTATCGATCGCATATTGCCACCTAACTTATTACCTTCTCCCATGAGATGTATATAATCTCTCCGATGAGGCTATTCTTCTCCATACATTTCCTGAACCTATGGATAATGACCTTCTTCTAAGCTCACCTCAATCAATCTCTAAGTAGTTCCTCGAGATAAAACTAACCTCCTTTCATTAAAGGATCTTCAATCAAATATCAGCTTTTAGAGATTGAACACGGATCTAGTTTAAATTTAACTAACTGCTTTAAAAGAATGTACCTTGATTCCGAGAAGAAAACCAAGACTTTAAGGAAGAAAATTAGTGATCTCATAGATGAGAACGATCGCATTACTAACGAGAGGTGCAGGGCGTTAGCAGAATTCCACAAATCTCTTCTTGGTGTGCAAGTTGAACGATATGAACTCCTTCATCAAAATACTATGCTTAAAAATGAGAAGAGCAAGTTCGTTCTCTTCTTGTTATTAATAGTGATGATGAATTCATTTGAGGCTGCGAAGTTTTAGATAATGCCAGGAATAACCTAGGTGTTGATGTTAGTCTTCATCTTTGAGCATACTTCCTTGATTAAAGATATGATATCTGATAGAGAAGGTTACTTGTTATACCTTACTGCTTCTTACTTCTGTAGTATTGCCTGTAAATTATTAACTTGTTGTTACTTATTTGCAGAATCTGAGAAGAGGCTTCAGGTTAGAATTAGAGAACTCGAAACTGAAAAAGAACAGCTCGCAAAGAGTCTCTCCCTTCGCGACAATAAATATTCCAAGTTGAAGAAACAATTTCTAACGGCGATTGGGAGAACTTTAATAATGATGCTGTTCGTTTTCGCAATGGAGCCATGGAGTATGTTTGTAAGGACCATAATATCCCTCTGCATTCATATCCCTGGCTTCTTGAAAAGGTTCCTGAGAATCTGCCTATCTCAGACGTTTCTGATAGTGAGGCTAGCGAAGAAGAAAATTCTGGCGATGAGAATAATCAGACTGAAGAATCAGATGAAGGAGAAGAATCACCAAAGAAATAACTCTTTTTGTTTTCTTTCGCTGCCTGTAATATCTGTACATTTCTGTATTTTTATTATGGTGTACTTCTTGGATTTTCCCCCCCTGAATTCAATCTTCACTCCCCTTTTTAGTAGTTCTTCCTTGTAATATAATTGGCTAACATTATTGATGTAGAACTCTTTCTTCAGAAGATGAATAATAATATTAGTCTTTTCCATTCCCATACTTGCCTCTGTTATTTATCTTGGAGGAAGATTTTAGTTGTCTTCATGTATTTGGTTGGATAATAATTTTATTGTTGTTGAAATGTATTATTCGACGAGGTCGCAGTATCTTCATAGATCAGAATTTTACTTGCCTTGTCTTATCTTCATAAATGTATTTTATCTATTCTCATTGCGACAAGGTCGCAAGCTTCTTACATTTTCAAGCAAGGGCCCATTGACCTGCCTTATCATTTTTGTGGTCTTAAGTTAGACCTCCCTAATTAGAGGTCTTCCCCCTTTGCCGCCACCTTTCATCGCGACAAAATCGCGGGACGTCTTTACACTTGCATGTAAAGACCCATTGATCTTGCCTTATCATTTTCCGTATTTTTGCCTCTGCGGGATGTTTTAGTTGCGACAATATGACAAGCCTAGATATCCTTGCGAACATAAAGCCCCATGACATTGCCGTGGTGCGACGAAATCGCGAGGACGTCCGTACACTTTCGTGTAAAGACCCATTGATCTCGCCTTACCCTCGCGTTAGTATTATTGCCTCTGCAGGATCATTGCACAAATATGACAGCCTAAGTTCTCTTGCGAAAACATAGCCTTATGACATTTGCGTCTGTTTTGACACTCCCCATAATGGAGAGCATCGCCCTTATCATCTCCCGGTTGCCCCTTCAAGGAGGCGAAACATCGACCATACAAGACTAGCTCCTCCCATCCGGTCTTAACAACAACCAGTTGTTTTCGACCTCTTATCCCTTATACCTATATGGTTTATGGTTACGAGGTTGCACCTAAGTGGAGTTTTCTTCGAGGCGAGTGCAACATGTAAGACTTGCCAAGAATGGCCAGGGTAGGTTCATCCATCCAGGCACTCAGGCTCAACCGTGTACCTCGGCGCCTTGAGCATACAGCTCCTTGAAAGAGACCCTCGGTCTCCCAACCAGGAGTATAACCTTATATAGTTGGGAATCCAAGGTACCTCTCCTTGATAGGCTTTCATGGGCCCCAAATTTTCATGACTCGGGCTTCGGGAGCGGTGTAACCTTCCCCGAGCCATGTCGAGAGATACCCCTTATATGACGCACTTTAGGTCTTACATTTGCCTCTTACGAAATGTTATTCGCGAACTAGGGTGTACGCCATAAAGGTTCGTCCCATTCTTTTACTCATTCATATTTGTTAAATCATTCAATCATTCATGTATCATTATTTGCTGATATTTGTTTGCGAAGTATTCGCATAGTTCTGTTTCATTTGTTGTATTTCACTTTTCTTTCTTAATCGAATTCTGATTTACTCTTGGTACAAGATTCTCGCACATCATTACTTCAACCGGCTTTCTTTGCATCCTGCTTTTATTGATTATTCACTTCTTATGCCTTTTGCTCCTCATATCTTTTGCTTCTCTATTGTCATAATATTGGTCTGTCTCTAGGCATTCACCTTGCGAGATATGTTCAGCCCTCACTTCTATAGCATCTACCATTAGTTTTTCCTTTCTCTGCTCATTTCTCACATGTTGCTTCCAACCCTTTCTTTTGGCATTTCTTTCTTCGCAGCTTTCTATATCGACCTCATGACACTGTTGCGACTCCTTCCAGTCCTTGTATGATACCAATGCCGTTTGGATGTGGAAATTTTATACATTGATGGTATGTTGACGCGACCCCCAAGATTTCATGAAGCCATGGCCTCCCAATCAGTGCATTATACGGGGATTCCACGTCAACCACACGAAATAAAATATCGAGTTGATAATCCTTGTAGAGGTATTTTCATGTGAACCTCTCCCTTTGGCTTGTTTGCGATTGCCATTAAAGCCATATATCTTGTATGTTGAGGGATCAAATCCTCATCCTTTCCTCCCATCGTCTTATAAGTATGGTAAAAAAGAATATTCACCGAACTTCCGGTATCGATTAGGATTCGGTTGATCGCCCAACAAGCCTCTGCTTCATCATCTTCTCCATCAACTGGTTTTGGGTTAATCTCTAGTCTCACAACCAACGGGCTATCATGTGTTTCTCTTCCTTTTGGCACTTCATCCGCAGAGAAAGAAATAGTCTTCAGCTGCCACTTTTCTAATCTGCGTCGTTCTCATGAGACTCATTATTTCCTTATCATTAGCATCTCTCGCAAAGACTCTCCCGAGCACGTTGTCATGAAAATCTTCGATGGTGCGATAGGAGTGGGACGATAGAATTGCAATTCAAATTTTAGCTTTTGTCCCGATTTCTATCACGAATGTTTCCTTTCCTTTCACGATCTTATTCGTGCATCTCTGGTGGTGGTGGTAACGTCTGGCCTGCTTCTTCTCCCTTTAGAAAGTGATTCAGCTTCCCCTGATCAATCATCCTAAGAATAATTCTCTTTATGTTTCTACAATCGTTTGTTTGATGTCCATGGAAGCGATGGTAAGAACAAAACTCATGACTTCTATCGCCCGGCGCGTGGTTCCATTCCCACGTTCCAAGGTCTGGTACATTTTCCATCACAAGTATAGCTTCCGAGATCTTTTCCACACTAGCGTTCGGTGGAGGCATCTTAATCTCTTCCCATACTATTCTCGCGACTTCTCGCCTCCACGGTTATTTTGCCTTCGTCCACCATAAGTTTCTTGCACATGATCTAACCTCTGAATCTTATTATTGTTATTACGGTTGTAGTAGCTCCTTTCTCGCTCGAACTCTTCTTGATCGTGGCTTCCCATGGCTACTATCTTCTGTTGTCCCTCATCGCCTTTCCTTGCTTCTTGTCCTTGCGAAGTGCTCGCCCCCTTTGTATTTATGAATTGAGGCAACAAGCTTGCGTTCGCACATTAGAGCTTGTGTTCGCGACGGATAAGAATTCATTTCATTCTGTCTTTCTTCTAAGGCAATATATTCTTCCCCTGTAATTCTCGTGATTCTGCCCTCGTGATTGTATTTTTGATTCTAAAAATTTGAATGTATAACAAGTTGGTCGCGAAGAGAGCATTCACAAATGAGAGTATGAGATATCTTTCCTCAACCCGTCCCCGCCATTTCGCTACACATGGTCCTCCATCTTATTGTCAAAGCTGCCTTAAGCTCTCGCCAACCCTTTGTTTCAACCCGAATACATCTTCAATACCTGGTCGCGAAGAGTTGTTACTTATGTATGCTCCAAGGAATGTGGCTTGTAAATGGTTAAATGATGTGATTGTGTTCCTTGGTAGACCTTCAAACCACTTTAGTGCTTCTCCTATTAAGCTTGACGCAAAATATTTGCACAAGTATGGCATCATGATTCTCCCATTGTAACATACATCTCATATAAGCCTTAATATGTTGTATCGCACAGTTGTTCCATCAAAGATGTTGGTTAATGCAGGTAGATTGCACTTAGGAGGTATTCCTCCCATCTCATTACTTCTAGCGTGAAGGGATTCTTCGCGGCTTCCTGCGATGGCTTCGTCCAATTGTTTCCTTCCTCCTTCCCTTCTATTATTCAGAATCCTCTCATTTCAGCCATTCTCTTAAGATTTGTTCATTTGCCTCGAGTATTTGATTCTCTTGGTCTTTTTTTTTTTCTTTTTTCTCTCCTTCTTCGCTCGTGCCTATTTTGACCTTCCCCGCTCATTATTTTCTTCTCTTCTTTCCCTACGACGCTCTTCTTCGTTTCTTTCGTCAATTCGCACGCCATTATACCCGGTTGTTCTCTCTTCTTGGCTGTCTCTCGGCTCTCATCTGTACCCTCTCATATTCTTCATTAATATTTCTATTGGTACGATTTTGTTCCCTTCTTCTTTCACTTTGTCATGGTTATTCTACGGATTGCCTCTTCCATCTCTTGATTTTCCATTTCTGCTCTTATCCGTTCTCTCTCGCGAGCTAGTCGTGCTTGTTCAATGTAGTGTCTCTCAATGTCATCCTCGATCTCTCGGTTTCTTCTCAATTCTTCTCTCCCGTGCAAGATTATTCTTCCTTCAGCAGCTGGGTCATTCGGCCCTTGGACTTGCATGTTTCCTTGATTTTCCCTATTCCGCTCATTTTGAAGATTTTCGGGCTGAGGAACATAACGATCTTCCATTTCTCCTCTTCTCTCGCCATGCTCTGTACTCGGATTTTGTGTTTCTTCCTCGGTACTTTCTGTTGGTAAAACTCTCCTTCTTTCTTCCCTATTCGATCTTGAACTTGATCTCACGCAACTTCTGGATCTCCTATTTTGCAACCTCATATTTTCCATCCTTAATTCATGATTCTGTCTTGTCAAGTTCGCTCGTTCCTCTGCCTCTAACCGTCTCTCTTCGTGTATTGTTTGTCTCAATCTTTCTAATGCTGCGATTTCTTCGTTTCTGGATTCATTTCTCTCATTCGTTCCTTGCTCTCCTTGTCCATTGTTCACCATTTGCTGCTCCTCTTCCCTCTCGTCTTGAAATCGGATCTCCAAGTATGTACACTTACTCTATCATAATCCACAGCCGCGTTTGCTCTTTGGAGAGATCGGTGGCTTTTTTTGATCTTCTCATCGTTTCTCATATTCATCCTTCACGATTCTCCTGTTTCATTCCTCCTTTCTCCAACAAGTCTCCCACTTCTTCTTACAATCGTTGGTTGCCCTTGTACATTTCTTCTCCTAGCCATTTTTCTTTTCCAATGAATTCTTGAGTATCTTCTCCAAACCTTTTCTCTCGTTAATCCAAATTCTTTCCAATTTCTACGTCAATCTCTCGCTCGATCCCTGTTTCTAGCGCATATGTAGTAGCGGGAAATCCCACACTACACCCCTTACTCAATTTTGCTTTATTAATCCATTGAAAGATGTAAGATCAAGAATATTTATTGATTGAATCCATGAAATGTTTACACAAGAAAATGGAATTACACTTAGAAATTAAAACACTCTTAAACTTTCTCTCTCCTATTGACTTGCTTGACCATTCCCAAGAGATCTCTCCCTTCAACAGACTCATTTAGCCCTTTATATAGGGTAATACATAGTGGATGACAGACTATGCTATCCTTTATTTTGGGAATGTCCCGCCGAAGTGTCGCAAATGCACAAACATTCATTCTCGCGACACTCCTCAACCCTCGCCAGGTTTCACGTCTTCTTTATGTTTTACTTGTCGTTATTCACTGTGTCGTTTATTTTTGCTATCTGCGACTGCCTCGCGACATCGTCGTTTATTGATCCCGCGAGCCCTGTGCGTTGCGATATTATGATCCTACAACTGGCTCAAGTCGGGACCATAAACTTTTATTCTTATATAAAATTTATTCCTATATTAAGTATTCCTCTGGAGAGTTTTTACTGTATTGGTTTGATGGTTGATGCAGCCGGAGAAAGAAGAAGGAATTCGAATTTTTTTGAGCTAGGGTTTTCTGTTCTTGATATCGCCAGAGCTAAATCGATGAAATTGAAGTAGTAGAAGCATATTAAAAGACAAGAATAAGCATCAAGTGAATCATTGGGTATTCATCGCCCAGGTTTTCGCCAGAGAGAAGTAAGTTAATACCAAATCCCAACTCCAATTGAAATTATTAGAGAAGTTTCTAAATTTAATTGATACAGAAAAAGCTCCAATGATATTACCCTCCATAGCAAAATTGTTATGTTCTACATAACTAGTACCCCTCAAGAATATCCTTCTGATGGTAAGTACACATGCTCACACCTATTGTTTCTCCACAGTTTTCTAACCAAAGCATCATCTATCAGTTCCTTTATAGTTTCATGAATTGTTATAATTGTGACATGATTTCTTCGAATTGCATTATGAATTGCAGTAATCTTCAAATCATCACCCATCCCCCTAATATTCCACGAGATAATTTTATGATCCATTAACCATAGGAACCTAGAACTATCATCCGGTGAATTGGCTACTGAAGATAAAGAAAAAATGGAGTTTTTTGAAGATCTCGATCTCTTGGTGTTTGTTACTCTCGTTCTCAAGAAATCAATGAAATTGGTGAAATTGTATCCGCATAAGTTATTTTTTATATCCATAACGCTCATTCTACCACTTTCATTGTTCCAGTTGTTCTTTCAAGATGATAATGTTGTTGGTATTTTGATAACTCATGGGCATCAGGAATCAATTCATTCGGGGATGGAGATCGTTCACATTTATTCGCTCTACAACTTTGTCTGCCTAGTTTTCTTGTTAACTTTTTATGTTCTCTCTGCCTCCTTTATCACCTTCACCGTAGCATCTTTTTACATTTTCAAACTCATTTCGTTAAGTGCTACAATTCTTTCTTTTCCTCGTATATTCAAGCGGAATCTAGTTGTTTCCCTTTGTGTGTTAGCTCTAAGATCACTTATTATTTCTGCATGTTTCCTCCTGGATGTGAAAAATATGAAGGTTTATGGTTAATTATTGGGATATTAGCTTCAGTTTTATATGATATCATCTTTTATTTTATTTAAGTTATTTCTCATATCAATCAGGTTCACATATTTCTATCTGTTCGGTTGCGGATTGTATTGAGAAATTGAGATTAAGCTCTTTTATATATATCTTGATTGAGCTCGCTTTTAATTTGGTGCTCTCGGAATTATATTAGAGTTTTCCATTAAAATTTCCGAATGAATTATTGGGTGTGGTTGTTATACCCCCGCCTTTTCAATTGGTATCAGAGCAGGCAAACACACTACGACCTCATAAGTCTGTGTTTGTAGCAATCTGATTTCTGTCGATAATTTATCTCGCTTTTACGCACTTAGAAATGTCTTCCAAAGTTTTTGACTACGCCAAATGTCTTGGGATTACCTCAAAGGATAATTTCTTAGCAGATTCTTCTGAATCTCGAGGTAGAAAACTTTTTCTATCATATTCTGATAACATTCCCTCTAATGTGACAGTTGACACTATGTCAGAATCTGAGATGGAGCTCACCAGAAATTTAAATAAATCTGTTGAGATCATTGATATTCAAGTCTCTAAAATTAGATCTCTTGAAGTAAAATATGCTCAGCTTACTGATGAACTTGAGAAGTCCCTTAATAGAGAACGAGAACTCTATAGTATTGTTGAGTCTTTTTCTAACAATATCGAAAATCTTGTTCAAGAAACTACTCTACATTGCGAAAAGATTAGTATATTTGAAGATAATATTAAAGAGGACTCAATTAAAGAAAAACGTTTAATTAAGACTCATTCATCAGAATTGAACAATTGTCATGTTGAAAAAGAGAAACTTGTTACATCTCTCTCTAGACCAGTGACAGTGCAAGTCCTTGAAAAGGGAAAACTCTGTTTGAGTGAGTAAGTCATCTTCAGTGCCTATCCCTAATACTCACGTGGTATTACCTAGCATGGAGAAAATTACTCCTAAGGAATTCTCTGCTAAGAAACGTTTGCGTGACTTGCAGTTTTCCGGAAAGGCTATGAGTCTAAAACAAGATTCATCCAATGTTTCTTTTCCACGAACCTGTTCAATCTGCGGGAAAATGAATCATAATGTTATACATTATTTTGCTAGAAAGAAACATATTTCTGATCTTCAAAATCTACTTCTTTTTACAGTCTGACGACATCAATAATGGATTTCATTTTTGCAGAAAACCAAAAATCTCATAAAAAGGGTTTTCGAGGTCACTCCTCTAGAAATCTTTGCAGGAATCATGTTCTTCATAATGATACAACTTCTTACACCACTAATATACACGTTCCCAGTATTTATGAGAATAAGTCTGGTTGGTTTAAGTCTAGGAGATAGGATTCTCGTAATCTTTATTCTCTGGAGCGGATCTCAAGAGGTCCTATACTTAATCCTCAGAAAAATCCTTCTGATGGAATTTCGAAAAGGTCGGTGTCTAAATCTTCTAGATTATACCGAAGGAAGGTAAGGAACACAAAATTCAAATACTCGGATGATTTTTACAACTATTCCCTCAATTTGCGTAATGGGATTCCATCTCATTCTGTTACCTAGTCTCTAGGTAATTTTATCCCTGGAACTAACTTGAGAGTTGCAAGGATAATATTTGTGGGAAACTCAATTCCATTATATGAAATTATCTGGGTGTGTGTTTTATCTTTGAAATAAAGTTGTTTTCTTATGTGAATGTTGAGTCAAATCTTGGCTCATAGTAACTAATGTATCTCAATCTTTTTCACGTGCTCTAATTTAAAGTGAATCTTCTAATTATTGAGCTATGAAATATATGAGATATCGGAAAATAGATAGTGTGTTTCCTTATTTTGGATCCTTACTGACCCATTAACTTTCTGTAACTGGTCCACGAACGTCCATATATTCTTCTTCTTAAAGAGTTCTTATAGGGTTTCCATAACAAGGGTTTTCATACTCTTGTTCATGACATATCTTTTATATTGTTTTCCATCCCTATCAAAAAATTATGGATAACTCTCCAAGATCTCAGAAAGTGGTGAATTTTGATATGGAAGAAGATATCAAAGGATGCCGTTCGGTTCAAGAAATTGTGTTGTAGAAGTTGATTGCAAGGAAAGAGTACAACTTTTGGATTGCTGAATCACTCAAGGATTTAATTCATTTTCAAGATGAGTCAAAGGTCGAATTTACAAATCTTCAACTGCAAATAAATCATCTCATTGATGGTCAGACCAAAATCCTTGAAAATCAAAAGGTCTTGATACAAAACCAGAAGAAGCTCATCTATGATTGCATCAAGGCCATGTAACTTGCTCGAATTGTTGATCCAAAAGGTGAATGTTCTAACTCATGAACATGGAGTTTCTACAGTCAAAAGGATCAAGGATATAGACAATACCTTTTATGATGAACTCATGGAGAGGTATGATCCGAACCTTTTTATTTTGTCTAGGAAACTTCTTATGAGAATTTATTCTTATGTTTTAAGAAAGATAACTAGGGTTTGGAATAACAAATATTGTGATTACACATATCTATTTCAACGATTTTCATCTTGCAATGTTTTAAATTTATTTATTTAAATTCTAAGTTATTTGGAAGATGGTATTAATCTTTATTGGTTTTATATATTGCAAAAATATTATGGGATATGTTACGTTTACGTCCGTGAACTATGATTATCTCATATGCTCAAAAGTTAAGTCTATTATGTCATTATGAAAATATTGATAAAAGATATAATGAACTTTTGAAAAACTCCACAGTATTGATCTTTCCCTGATCCACCTTTATGTGAAAGTACTGTATGGATCTGTAAGTTTTCTTATGTTGAGCATTTCCGATTAAATTAATCATGAAGGTCTTCCTGTGGTTAATTTATTCGAGTTTACCTGGAATCTGAGATCCATGTGATTTGTTAATGTCCAAAGAAATCCTTCTTTTCTTATAAAAGTAAGGTCGCTCATGTTGTTATTTCGAGAATGACATATTATGGGGGAGAATTCTGAATTGAACTTGTGCTTGATTGCCAAATATTTATGGGGAGCGCGACTGTGGAATATTGTATGGGTTATCTTGTATCTTTATTAACTCCTTGATGAATGCATTTAGTTTCGACTATGTGATTGCATCTAAAGAAAGTTGATATGTTCTCTTTTAGTCATGAATTATCTCTTTGAGAATTTCATTATGATCACGTAGTTTTCGTACCTTTGTGATAGACACATTTTTGTGTCTAATTTGTCTCAATTCTTTATATTGATAGTGCTCATTTTTGTACTTATTATGGTGTTTTATGTGTGTAGGTATTTTTGGCCAATAAACATTTTTGGAAAAATCGGCTCGAAAAGTTGAACCTGGAGGACACCTACTATTCGGAATCTCACTATGGATAAGGGGAACCCCAAATTACTAAGGAGCACCCTCAGGGCACCCCATTTCCAGGCAACTACTAAACACAGACCCGTACAAAATAGAGGGAGGACGTCTTCTCCATTTGAATAAACAAAATTGGCGGGAAAAGTTTATTTTTCACGGACAAAATTAGGGTTGAGGATTTGATTGACTTTTGTGAAGATTAAAGGGCTAAAACTGATTATGTTTACTTCTTAGGCCAAAACAGGCCTGGTAACGACGTTGTATGGAACCCAAAGTGGCTAGAAATCGAAATTGGAGCAAAACAGGGGAATGAGTTTACACGGGTCCCTGCATGATTTATTTTTGGAATTCCAGGGAGACTAAAGGTGAGATATTCTTTCCAAAGATACGTATCTATCTAAGGAATAGTTTGGGAGGATTTGGGAATCTCAGAAACGCGTAAAGAAGACTTGGAGAGGAAATTTCGTACCTTGGCAGCAAAGAAAAAAAGGAGAGATTTAATCGGGTTTTGGAGGGTTTGGAGGGATATAAAAGGTGTGCTCGAGTCCCAGAGAGGGGTATTGAAGTTCAGAAGAAATTAGGGGAAGTTTAGAACACCACAGAGCCGAGAAATCAAAGTTGTAGGAAACCGGGTTTTGCTGCTGCTGCTGAAGAACACGAAGAACATAAGACGCACAAGAAACTGTCGCAGAGAACTATCGATATTCAACAGCAGTTTTCATATATCGTATTCAAACAGCACAAAAGAAATATCGTTTAAAAGGCAATCTTATTTCTTCTGTAACAGTCTGTTTGTAACGCCTCTTCAGCGTTGCAAACTGCCTGAGTTATTAGCTTTCTCTTGTTTTTCACCTATTTGAGCTATGAACAATTATTTTGAGCACGTGAATAATATGAGGAGCTAAACCCCTTTGCTGAGGCGATGGAGGAAGCCAATTTTCCAAGATTTGTGTGGTAATTTCTATTCATATTAATTTTTGCAATATCTCTTTTAAGATTGCCTTGATTGAAAATTGATTGAATGATTTTTTCCTAAGCAATTGTGATTTCTATTGATAGACTATTCTTAGACCTAGGTTTTTGATATTCTATGCTTTCGAAATACAATTGTTATTCTAAAAATCTACCTTTGCAAAATATTAGAATCACTTTAAACGTAAAGAGTTGCACGAATATTGATTAGATTAAATCACATAAAAATTGGAGTTTGGTGGAATCATGAGTCTTAGTGCTTTTAAAATCTTGATAACAACACCTTCTTTGAGTTTTCTAGTTTTATTTGAATCTAAAAAAATCCTTCACAAGTCTGAGAGGAACGACATCTTTCTTACCACTTTACAAACAACTTCAAAAACAATATCAATTTTTGGCGCCGCCGACGCGGACTTGTTTTTAGGGTTTTAGATTTATTTTTCTTTTTAGGTTTAGGGTTTAGATTTTTATTTTTGGTTATATTTTCATTTCCTTTGATTTTACTTTGGGTATTTTTGCTTTTGATGTGCAGGTTTTGCTTGGAACGAGGTGAAAAGTTGGACTTGCCATAAAAAGTGCAGAAAATCCAAGACGATTTTTATTTTTGGTTATATTTATTTTGGAAGTTTTTATTTATTCTTGGACTTGTAATCATTTTTGCTGCTTGCTTGTTTATTTTTATTTATTATAAAAAAAAAAAACACAACTGCACACACCAATTGCATCCCTCGTCAGATCACCGAGTTTAGGAAAACTCGTGGATTAGTAAGATGAACCTGTGCCTTGGGCCTTTTGGGAGTTACCAGCTGAAATTCCACAAACCACAGCCTCGTACCTTTGGGTATATTTTGATGTGGTAACCCAAGCTTACCTAAATTAGTGAGCCCAGCATTTGCATGTGCACAAATTTTTGTTGAATTCTTGTGTATGCCGGAACGAAAAAGAGACGCTCTAGGACGGTTTATGCGTGAAAAACCTAGAAGTGATATTTTAGGAAACAAGAATCTTGATTACCTTAATCTAGAGACCTCTGATTTTGGAAAGTCTAGTTTTGAACATCCATCTTTTACTGAGGAGACAATCCCTAATATTCTGATAGTGCCAGAAATGGCAACTTTGAAAGCCTTGTTGAACCCGACTAGGACTACTCGTCCCTCGTGTATCAGGTTAGCTGAAACATAAGCAAATTATGAACTTAAACCTGGGACCTTACAGCTGATCCCAATCTTCTTAGGGAAAGAAAATGAAAACCCCTATTTCCATGTTAGGGACTTTGAGAAAATTTGTAGTACCCTAAAGATTAGAAACCTTGATGATGATGCTTTGAAACTTAGGTTATTCCCTTTTTCCTTGAAAGACAAAGACAAATCGTGGCTATATAGTTTGGCTTCTGGTCCAATTGAAACATATGAACAAATTACATCTTCCTTTTTGAACAAGTTTTTCCCTAGGCACAAAACATCGTCTGTTAGGACGCAAATTTGCACGTTTTCTCAACAGGAGGGAGAATCTTTGTATAGGTATTTGGAAAGGCTCAATGATTTATTAGCCCAATGTCCTCATCATGGTCTAGAAAAGGTTAGGTTAGTTCAGATCCTTTATGAGGGTTTAGATTATTCCACTACGACCACAGTAGAATCTATGTGTACCGGTGGGTTTGAAAACCAAACAGTTGATGAGGCGATGACATATTTGCATGAAATCGCCGAAAAGACCCAACAATGGGAAAATAATAGGGAACCCCAGAAAACAATTCTTCTAAGCAAAGGAAACGTTAATAGGGTAGAATGAGGCTTTGAATCAGATGCCAAAATTGCTGCAATAGCGAAAAGGTTAGAAGCTTTAGAAGTGGGTCACATTAGTGGTAGATTGGAGCCTTTTTGGGAAGGCCAGAATAATGAAGAGCAAGCCAATGCTCTCTATAATAACACTAGATTTGATAACCGTCAAAAGTTTGACCCATATTCGTAAAACCTATAATCTGGTTGGAGAAACCATCCGAACTTTTCATGGTCTAAGGGCCGAGTCAAGGTCGGTTTAGTAATTCTAATGCTCCCCCAGGTTTTGGTTACACTAAGAATTATTCAGGCCCAGAAAATAAAACGACTAGCTTAGAGGAATCTATTAAGATGTTAGCAAAAACTCAGGAAATGTTAGCATAGAGCCATGTTAGTTTTCAACAGGAAACCAAGCAGAACTTTCAAACTAATTCTCAGAGCCTTGCTAAGTTAGAACTTCAAGTGGGCCAAATAGCTAAGACCTTAAGTGAAAGAGATAACGGAAGGTTCCCTAGTCAGACTAATCCCAATCCTAGAGGAGTTCAGGAAGTAGGTGCAAAAATATCGAATCAGTTGAATGCTATTAGAACCCTTAGGAGTGGTAGAGTAGTAGACAATCAGGTAACCATGCCCGATAGTGAACAGACTGTAGTTCACCCCTCAGGATCTCACCCCTCAGGACCACCACTAGCTGAGGAGACTGATAAAATTTCTGATGATGCCAATTCGGTTCCTGAGAGGTCTGATTCTGTGCCTAGAGCCCCGTTTCCCCAACTATTAGTACCAACAAAGAAGGAATCGAACTTTAATGACATATTGGAGGTTTTTAAGCAAGTTACCATAAACCTTCCTTTATTAGATGCAATTAGGCAAATTCCTGCTTATGCCAAGTTCCTTAAGGATATGTGTACGCGAAAGCGAAAACTTAGCGTCCATAAGAAAACCTTTTTAGCTAGTCACGTAAGTTCAATCATTCAGAACACCACAACTCCAAAGTACAAAGACCCAGGTTCCCCTACCATTGCTTGTACAATAGGTAAACACCGGATAGAAAAAGCTTTACTTGACTTAGGAGCCAATGTGAACTTACTGCCGTACCATGTGTACTTACAGCTAGGACTTGGTGAAATGAAACCTACTCGAGATGACATTGCGGTTAGGCTGATAGGTGCAGTTAAAATTCCTCGAGGTGTTATTGAGGATGTTCTTATTGAGGTCGACAAGTTTATTTATCCAGTGGATTTCGTGGTCCTAGATACCCAACCTTGTCCCAGACCAGAGAACCGGATACACGTGATTTTAGGTCGCCCATTTTTAGCTACGTCTAATGCGATCATTAACGTCGAAATGGTGTGATGAATTTATATTTTGGTAATATGACTATGGAGATGAACATTTTTAATGTCAGTAAGCTACCTTATGAGCTAGATGACACATGTGTTGAAGAGGTGAACATGATAGAAGCCTTAGTTCAGGAGTCATTACCAAACATTTTGTCTGAAGACCCGTTAGAAAGTTGTCTATCCCATTTTGGTTTAGATTTTGATGACGATAGCACTATTGCACAAGTGAATGCTCTATTAGATTATACCCCTGTGTTAGACACTGATAGATGGAAAGCTAGGTTCGAACCATTACCAGTTTCTGAGACTACCTTAATTCCTTCTTTATAAGAGCCTCCTAAGTTGGACCTAAAACCACTACCCGACACTCTAAAGTATGTTTTTTAGGCCCATCTGAGACTTTACCTGTGATTGTAACTTCAGATTTAGATAGTGATCAGGAAAGTAGGCTAGTAAAAGTACTTCAAGACAATAAGGAAGCTTTAGGGTGGACAATAGCAGACATTAAGGGTATAAGTCCTACTGTGTGTATGCATCAGATTCATTTAGAGGAAGACTCCAAACCTTCTAGGGAGATGCAACGTCGACTAAACCCTAACATGAAAGAGGTAGTTCGAAAAGAGGTGCTTAAGTTTTTAGATGCGGGTATTATCTACCCAATTTCGAATGATAAGTGGGTCAGTACATTCGGTTGTCCCAAGAAATCGGGTATCACTTGTAGTCCAGAATGATAATAATGAGTTAATCCCAACCCGAGTGACCACGGGATAGCGTGTCTGTATCGACTATAGGAAATTGACAAGGTCATAAGGAAGGATCACTTTCCCCTTCCTTTTATCGACCAAATGCTAGAGAGATTAGCTGGACATAGTCATTATTGCTTCTTAGATGGCTACTCAGGTTATAATCAGATCGTTATTGCCCCAGAAGACCAAGAGAAAACCACTTTTACCTGTCCCTTTGGTACCTTTGCGTATAGACGCATGCCTTTTGGGCTATGTAATGCCCTGCGACTTTTCAGCGTTGTATGATGAGCATATTTTCCGATATGGTAGAACGGTTTCTAGAGGTCTTTATGGATGATTTCTCAGTTTTGGTTCATCTTTTGATGAGTGCTTGCATCATTTGACATTAGTGTTGACTAGGTGTAAGGAAAAGAATTTAGTGCTTAATTGGGAAAAATGCCATTTTATGGTTAAATCAGGAATTGTGTTAGGGCACATCATTTCTTCAAAGGGTATAGAGGTAGACAAAGCCAAGGTTGACCTTATTAAGACTTTACAGGTCCCAAAAACCGTAAAAGATATTAGGTCATTCGTTGGGCATGCAGGTTTTTACCGTCGTTTCATTAAGGATTTTAGCTTGATTTCTAGACCTCTTTGCAATTTACTTGCAAAAGATGTTAAGTTTGTCTTTGATGATGCTTGTTTAGAGGCTTTTGAGAAGCTTAAGAATTTACTCACTACTGCCCCGATAGTCCAGGCACCTAACTGGAACATACCCTTTGAAATTATGTGTGATGCTTCAGATTATGCTATAGGTGTTGTGCTAGGTCAGCGAGAAAACAAATTACTTCATGTGATTTACTATGCTAGCAAAACTCAATGATGCCCAAATGAACTATACAACTACAGAGAAGGAATCTGTTAGCCATCGTGTTTGCCTTGGATAAGTTTAGATCCTACCAATTAGGTTCTAAGATCGTAATCTATCTTGATCATGCTTTGCTTTGAAATACCTTTTGTCTAAGAAGGATACCAAACCTAGATTGATTAGGTGGATCCTTTTGTTACAAGAATTTTGTCCAGACATTAGAGACAAAAAGGGTGCTGAAAATGTAGTGCTGAGACCACTTGTCTAGGCTAGTTGTTAGTTCCCCTAATGATACCCTTCCTATAAGGGATAGCTTTCCTGATGAACAATTGTTCTTTGTTTCCCAATAACCTTGGTATGCGAATATAGTGAATTATCTTGAAACTGGTCGAATGCCTCAACATTGGGGTAAGCAAGATCGTTCTAGGTTTTTAGCTGAGGTTAAGCATTTCTTTTGGGACGATCCTTATCTGTTTAAGTATTGTCCGGACAGTTATTAGGAGATGTGTACACGAGAGTGACCAGTCCGAGTATTATCTCCTTTTGTCATGAGCATGCATGTGGGGGTCATTTTAGTGCTAAGAAGACTGCTTTGCTAAGATATTGCGTGTGGTTTTTACCGGCCTTCGTTGTTTAAAGACTCCCATAGTCATTGTGTTTCGTGTGAGCGTTGCCGAGGTTAGGAACCATTTCCGTAGAAATATGATGCCTTTGAATCCTATTTTAGTGATTGAGGTCTTTGATGTGTGGGGCATTGATTTTATGGGTCCATTTCCTAATTATTTAGGTTATCTTTACATACTTGTCGCTGTAGACTATGTGTCTAAGTGGGTTGAGGCGGTTCCGTGTAAAACAAATGACCACAGGGTCGTAATCCAGTTTTTGAAAGAGAACATACTTACACGTTTTGGTACACCACGAGCTATAATTAGTGATGGAGGTTCACACTTTTATAATAGACCGTTTGCTCTTTTAATGAAACAATATGGTATTACCCACAAAGTAGCTACCCCATATCACCCACAGACTAGTGGTCAGGTTGAGGTCTCCAACAGGGAAATTAAGCGTATTTTAGAGAAAACAGTTAATCCCAATAGGAAAGACTGGTCGTCGAGAGCTTTACGATGCCTTATGGGCTTATCGTACTGCGTTTAAGACACCCATTGGAATGTCACCTTATCGTCTAGTATTTGGCAAGGCATGTCACCTTCCTATCGAGTTAGAGCATAGAGCCTATTGGGCTATTAAGAACTTAAACTTTTCACTTGACAAGGCGGGAGCTCACAGAAAGCTCCAACTCAATGAGTTGGACGAGATTCGTAGAGATGCATACGATAGTGCTAAGGAGTATAAGAACAAAATGAAACTTGTGCATGATAAGAATATTTTATGAAAGTCATTTTCTCCTGGTCAAAAAGTTCTTACGTATGACACTCGTTTGCATCTATTCCCAGGAAGTTGTGCTCTCGGTGGACCGGTCCTTTTGTGGTCCGTCTTTGTTTTTCCTCATGGCGCTATTGAGATTGAGACACGGATGGTAGTAGTTATTCAAAGGTTAACGGTCAGCGATTGAAGCCCTTTTTAGAGCCTTTTTCTACGGGGTGATGTTGAGGAGGTCCCTCTGGAGGACCCTGTTTACCTTGATTGACCATCGAGGCGGTTTTGTATGTTGTATATTATTTTTGTAGGTTTTTGGTTACACTTCACCCAGGTACTATATTTCCGACTTCTCTCTTTATTATTTCCTCATGTTACTTATATTTTTGGTATTGTTCTTTAATTAGAAACATTGAGGACAATGTTAGATTTAAGTTTGGGGGTGGGATAAAAACTTTTGTTACCTTTTTGTTACAATAAATAAACTCCAGAGCCTAGAAATTTATGCTTATTAAGGATGGCACTAACCAATCAAAGTCGATGGAAGCATTTTGGTTGTAGGAGTTGAGGAACCAATCTGATTAGATGGCAACATCTAAAGAGTCTATTCATAAAAGCACAGAGCTTAGGTGTTAGAAATAACATGATAGTTTCACCATATCTCGTTGAGTCCTTTTCACTTCTGTTTTTATTTTATTTTGTTTTTAAACTATGTTTCTCTAAGTGATTAGGTGGGGCTCATGAATCAAGTTGTTACCAATGCTAGGGTGAAATAGAGTGATTGATATAAAAAAAAAGATAAAAAAAAGAAAAAGAAATTGAGACCAGACCATCAGACCAATCGGAATAAATTTAATAAAGTCGACCACTGGAAACCTTGTATATGCCAGTTGTGTTGACCTAGAGTTAGGATTATCGACCACCGGTACCCTTATATATGCCAGTGTGTTGATATTATTCAGACCGGTATCTCAGTCCATTAGGATAGGTTCATTTTGGCGGAGGCCTTCAGACAGATATGGGAAACACCATTCACTTAGTAAACATCAAAACCATCTATGTTTTTATATCCATCTTCTTGATATATCCATGTGATTAGTTTTGACTCAGGGTATTGATGTCCATAGTGCGACTATCTCGAGTAGAGCTCTTGTGACTTATATATGAATTTTAGTATGCTTGAGTGCAAACTCGTGTACAGCAATTGGAATTTCGCATCAGGGTACTTCCTCCTGTAGTCAATAAGTATGCCAACCAAGGAGATTCTTTAGTGCCTTCCAAAGTTCTGCGTAGATAGTTGGGTGCAGGTAAAGGTTTTGTGGGTATATCTCTTGTAAACCCTCCCGAGACTATAACTCGGCCACTAGGGCCACCTAGGGGTTTAAAGGCTTATTGCATACGCTAAATGCAATCGACGATGCCTGCGACAGTGAGTTAGGATTTTATTTTTATTTTTGCTCGAGGACTAGCAAATAATAGGTTTGGGGGTATTTGATAGACACATTTTTGTGTCTAATTTGTCTCAATTCTTTATATTGATAGTGCTCATTTTTGTACTTATTATGGTGTTTTATGTGTGTGTAGTTATTTTTGGCCAATAAACATTTTTGGAAAAATCGGCTCGAAAAGTTGCACCCGGAGGACACCTACTATTCGGAATCTCACTATGGATAAGGGGTACCCAAATTACTAAGGGGAACTCTCAGGGCACCCCATTTCCAGGCAACTACTAAACAGGACCCATACAAAATAGGGGAGGGCGTCTTCTCCATTTGAATAAAGAAAATTGGCGGGAAAAGTTTTTTTTCACGGACAAAATTAGGGTTGAGGATTTGATTGACTTTTGTGAAGATTAAAGGGCTAAAATTGATTATGTTTACTTCTTAGGCCAAAACAGGCCTGGTAACGACGTTGTATGGAACCCAAAGTGGCTAGAAATCGAAATTGGAGAAAAACAGGGGAATGAGATTACACGGGTCCCTGCATGATTTATTTTTGGAATTCCAGGGAGACTAAAGGCGAGATATTCTTTCCAAAGATACGTATCTATCTAAGGAAGAGTTTGGGAGGATTTGGGAATCTCAGAAACGCGTAAAGAAGACTTGGAGAGGAAATTTCGTACCACAGCGACAAAAAAAAAAAAAGGAGAAATTTAATCGGGTTTTGGATGGTTTGGAGGGATATAAAAGGTGTGCTCGAGTCCCAGAGAGGGGTATTGAAGTTTAGAAGAAATTAGGGGAAGTTTAGAACACCACAGAGCCGAGAAATCAAAGTTGCAGGAAACTGGGTTTTGCTGCTGCTGCTGAAGAACACGAAGAACATAAGACGCACAAGGAACTGTCGCAGAGAACTATCGATATTCAACAGCAGTTTTCATATATCGTATTTAAACATCACAAAAGAAATATCGTTTAAAAGGCAGTCTTATTTCTTCTGTAACAATCTGTTTGTAACGCCTCTTCAGCGTTGCAAACTGCTGAGTTATTAGCTTTCTCTTGTTTTTCACCTATTTGAGCTATGAACAATTATTTTGAGCACGTGAATAATATGAGGAGCTAAACCCCTTTCTTTGAGGCGATGGAGGAAGCCAATTTTCCAAGATTTGTGTGGTAATTTCTATTCATATTAATTTTTGCAATATCTCTTTTAAGATTATTTGCCTTGATTGAAAATTGATTGAATGATTTTTCCTAAGCAATTGTGATTTCTCTTGATAGACTATTCTTAGACCTAGGTTTTGATATTCTATGCTTTGAAATACAATTGTTATTCTAAAAATCTACCTTTGCAAAATATTAGAATCACTTTAAACGTAAAGAGTTGCACGAATATTGATTAGATTAAATCACATAAAAATTGGAGTTTGGTGGAATCCTGAGTCTCAGTGCTTTTAAAATCTTGATAACAACTACTTCTTTGAGTTTTATAGTTTTATTTGAATCTAAAAAAATCCTTCACAAGTCTGAGAGGAACGACATCTTTCTTACCACTTTACAAACAACATCACTTTGCCAATTTATATTGACAAAAAGGGGGAGAATTATTTGGTAGTTCACACTACATACATATGTTTTACGGATCATTATGCAAGGGGGAGTGATTTTCATTGTGAGGTGAAGTATTGACTAAGGGGGAGTCATACATATTAGCGTAGTATTATTTTCAAAGTTGTGATGCAATTGGACTTTGATGCTATGTAATAATACTATGACACTGTATAACAATGATTGAGAATATCGGTTTTCTTATTGTTATGGCTACGGATCTTCAACAACAATGATGCTAAGTTGAACACGTTCAGAATCGCTGGAGTACTTGGAGTGGCGAAGAATTCAAGGAATGTTGAAGAGCCAAGGAAATCAAGCATGATGGATGAAAAGATGAGGGTACCCAAATACACCACAAACTTTAAATTATCCACCTATAAGTCCTCTTACCGAAAGTGATTGTCTATGGACAAAGTCGAGACAATACGATAAATCGGTATTCACACTTTGTGTGACCGTCTATGGATACGAGATCGAGACAATACAACAATCAAAGTGTAATTACTTGATAATAGGTTCTGACTTAACCAAACTCTATATAATCACTATCAAGTAAAGCGGAGTTAACGTTTGTGTAATTTACTTTAAATTTTAATTAACAATTATAATTACGGAAAGGAAAAGTAAATGACAAAGCAAAATTTTGTTAACGAGGAAACCGCAAATGCAGAAAAACCCCGGGACCTATTCCAGAATTGAATACTCTCAGAATTAAGTTGTTATACAAAATCTAAACCAACTTCGTATAGTTGAGACCAAGCAACTAAACCTAGTTCACTTAGTTTCTTCGGTATCCATGCGCTTCCGACATTCAATAAGTGCACGCATGATCGCTGTCGTATGCGTCAAAAATAATTTCACTTTCCTAAAGTATATGATAAGAAAGAGTTCGTTTCCACAGAGAGGCGATTGTAGTTATTACGTATTCAATTTCTTAAAGTAACCAATTGGGGGGATTTCTGAATTTTATGTAAGCAATAAAAGCAAATTAAAACAAAGTAATCAATGGAGAAAGATATTGGTCAAGGAATTCATCTTCAATCTTAGACATGTGCTTGCATATACGATTAGAATTACGATTTAATCTCTTGTGTTATCAAAAGCCTAGAGAATCAAGAGAGCAAGATAATCTATTAATTTCCTAATTTCATCAACACACACATTAGAGCTGCGTATGTGAATTCTACCTAAAGAATAACCTAACGCCTTGCGCTAATTAAGTTCAATTCCTAGGAGCATTAAGTTTCAGAAATAAGCTAATCAATGCAATTGTAATACATTGCGCAAACAATTCGAACAAATGTCAATTTCTACATATGATTACAAGGATGTATCACTACAACCTAGAATCATATCATGCTACTCGTATTCAAGGTTATCACTCGATGATGTCGCCGGAGAAAACCCATGCTCCAAAAATACGGTATTATGGTCGTAAATCGGCCGGAGAAGTGCCGGAAAACGATTCGAGTGACACTGCAAAGTCCACCCAGTCACCGGTGAACCGGGTCAAATCGGCCAGTCATTGAGTCAACTCGTCTAGTCAATCGAGTGAACTCGGTCAATCACCGAGTCGGGAAGCCGAGTCGGATCACGATCGGCTATCTCGATCAAGTGAGGTTGGTTGCCAAGGCCAAGTCTTGCGAGAGGCCCGAGTTGTGATGCACCATCCTTGTGCATATCCGGCCATGATGGCCTCTTCCCTCGTTTGTAGAATCTCTACTTCCAAATACAACAATTCATCCACAGATCGCAATAGAACTTCCCCGCAATTTCAAGCTCCAACTTCTGCAAAGATTATTCTCCCCTGATCGCACACAACAACACCTATAGCATCTCCTTTCCTGATACTGCTCTTCCCTGCAATTCCATTGCAATCCTTTACACCGATTCAATGCACCATTTTCTTCTCCCTGTTTTGTTGGCAATTGCTCATTGTCTCATGTTCTGTTGATTCAAACCGAGTCATTGTCTCGGTTTAACAACATCTCCGACCACAATCTTGCGTAACAACAAGACACTTGCTCTTCCAGCTACAAAGACGGCATCGGTAGCACATCCATTCTCCAGGTCCATTACTTTGCCTGCTCCCAGCATCTGAAAACCCTTCTTCTTACAGTATCAGTTCATAGCTCATCATTTCTGCCTTAAGACCATTACCACCACCTGACACCACCATTGCCTTCTCTATTTCATGCACCATACCTGTAGCACCAACCTCAACAGCATAACTGCGCAAACCTGCAACCCACACCAATATCTCTGCAACTCCACAAAACTCTGTACTGGAATCCCAACAATTCAAGGCTTATTCATTGCCACCATTCAGGCCACAGCTCCAGCTCTTCCTTGTTGTTCAATAACAGCTTCATAGAAACACACACGAACTCGAGATGCAACTCAAACCCAGTGAAACCACCAATTCCTTTCACTAAGGCCCATTATCTCACCACTATGACTTGGCCCCTTCTCTGTCATTTCAACCTCTGTATCAGCTGTACCTGCAAGTCAAGACCACCTGCAACAACTTCATCTGAGTCTTGCACTGCACCCATCTCAGCTCAGTCTCAGTTCTTCCCTGTTAAAGCAATCCACCAAACAATCACAAATGCCAGATGCTACACAACTTCATCACTGCCACAAGCCATATTTACAGAGCATCTCAACATTGTCTCAGCTGCTTTGTTTCACTAGTTCCATTTCCTTACCAAGTCCATGGCAACACTAGCAATTCCTAAACATTACTCCATTCCCATACCAATGCCAACCAACAACTTCATTCTATCACAGGCCACCTGAGTTGCACTCCAATCCACCACTTCCACTGTTCATCACAATCCCCACCTGCAATGAAACATCTCTTAAGCCATTAGTAACAGTAGACCCCTCCATCTCTTGACCTTGTAGACAAGCTCGAGATCCTTGCACTCTCTGCTCAATGCTCTTCTCGATAACAACCAACATCCGTGTGGCTTCACAGCTCAAAGCCATTTATTTCTTCCTCCCATTTCTGAAGCTTCAACAAAGACCACCAGAAAGCTTCTCGATCTGCAATACTCTCGTTAATTGCTCAGCTTCAGAGATTCATCACAAAAAACCCCAGAACAATCTCCAATCGAGTCATTTCATCTTGCTTCTTGGTTCTAAACACAAATTCAAAGAAAACCCATCTAAAATTTACCCCAGATTCGAACCCAAATCTCTGAATCAGTATCTCCAACATACCCTCACTTCAGAAATCAATTCTTCCCTCATTTTCTAATGAACATCTCCACCAGACTCACAAGATCTCTTCTTCCTCTCCATTGAACTCTCACAACAGCCTCTTCATCGATCTACCATCAACTTCTTCTCCCACTCTGTAAATTTCTCGATCTGGATTTCAGGTGGAAACCCTAACTCCTTCTTCTCTTACAAAAAACACCACACTGAATTTGGGGATGAAAACGATTTCCTTCTTCACGACCAAGTTGATAAGGCTGCTGTCTGCGGCAAATATTTAGGCACCCCAGATAATGGATATGGGCCACCCGGTTTAGAATTAGCTTGTCGGTTTCGAGGAACCAGACGATCTATTTGCTTCTTCTTCACTTCCTTCTCGTGCACTATAGCCCGCTCCAAATAGCAATTGCTTGCATGTGAAATGGTCTTTGTGCTCCTTTTCGCTCCAAATGACTAATTTCTTCTTCTTTTGCTCCCAAGGACTCCAGAGTACCTAATAACTCAAAAACACGCATAAGATACATAATTCAAACGAAAAATAGCAAATAAAGCATAAACTCTAGATAGTAAATACGGTGTATTCTACACCTATCAGATTCCCCCACACTTAGACTTTGCTAGTCCTCGAGCAAATCAAATAAAATAATTCTAAAACATACATACAACTCCGTGTCGTCGAGGCTACGGTCACTTTTAGCATAAATAACAAGCCTTTAAACCCCTAGGTGTCCCTAGTGAACGAGTTATAGTCTCGTGAGGGTTTACTAGAGATATACCCACAAAACCTAATTTTCCAACTTACTAGTTCTCCGTAATGATAGTATCCAACGCGCTAAGAAGACATAGAGATTCTGCACACTAGTCATAAGAAGTTAGACACATAAATGAACACAATCTCATTCTTAAAAGTTGAGAGAGAGATAACCATCCCTTCTCGACAAAAATTCGGGTTCGGAGTGATCAAAAGTCTCGACTCTGCCTCACAAGGATGGGTTTTATGATATTGCTCTCAATAATAAATAACTTTTTATGGGTCACACATGTGTCCAGGTTGGAATGAAGAGAGAATCCTGAGACACGTTGAATGGTAGGAAGGTAAAAACGCTCCGAATGTTTTGAAAACCCACATCTTTTATAATTTTGAAAACCCATTTTTCTGACGATCTCTTCGAAAGGAAATCAACCATTTAACGAAGGTGGGAATATGCTTACTTACCTCGTTATCCGTTCGGCGTGCAACTAGCACCACTCTCACAGCATCCATAGAAACGTCTTCGGTCTTCTATCGGTGTGTTCATCTTCGTCTTCGGTCAACTCTTGATGATAACTCTTGAACTTCGTAGAATCTCGACAATGTGATTCTTTCCCCTAATTCCTTGTCGCTTGAAACTTCATTATAGATATTCCTTCTTTCCATTGGCTTTATTGAAAGAATACAAAACTAAAAACAAACTATACAAACCCAAAAATTTTAATTTTTTTTTTTTTTTTAATTTTTTTTTTTTCATTTTTTCTTTTTTTAATTTTCATTTTTTTTTTTTTTTTTTTTTTTAGAAATAAGAAATAATACAAATACAAAATAATAAAACTATTAACAAACCTAGACATTTTCTCTTTTCTTTTTTTTTTTTTTTTTTTTTTTTCAAGAGAAAAATAAAATACAAATAAGATAAAATAAAAACGTAAGTACAAAGGCCATGGTGTAAGTACTTTACCACTTGATTCTTCACAACTTGTATGTCTTGATATCATAAACTTCTCGAACTCTCATCCTTGATAATTTCGCTCTTATACAATAGTCTTCTACTTATAAAAATTCTCGCTCCTTGTCTTGTTGCTTTACTCAAATCAAATCTGCCCATTTACTGTATTGTTGCTTGTAAACCTTGAACGTCTTCAACTTTCCTTGAATTTGTGATGCTCCTCTTGTTGATGATGATGGTGTTTCTATGGACTGTTGGTGTAGAGAGAGATAAAGTGGATGGTGCTAATCTGCGAACAAGATTACAAGTGGTATGTAAGTTAGCAATTCGATGTCACCAACATGGTTGATAAAAATAGCACTCAAGAGATCAAAATAGTGCTTCTATGGTGGGAAGTTGGACAGCTCACCATTCTGCCCGGAATTTACGTACGGTGACACACACTCTAAAAGCACAAATTTAGACAGGTACAAAGAATTGAAGGTTGGTGCCTCACATTATGTAACATGGGTAGTCTCCACTATAGGGGATCACTACTCTAATACCGAATCCAGTCTGCACCTTATTTGCCACTGGCATGGTTAAATCCAACTTTAACTCTCATACAATTAAGAAACCCGATCATGTTCTCTGTCATCTCTAAGTTCAGTCACTATTATGAGATTCTCGATGTAATCTTAGCGACATGTATACTATGTGACTCTAAACTAACTACAAGTTGGAGTTTTCTTATTCACTAATTACACAAAAGTTGAAAAATTTGAAAATTTTACAAAGCAAACCACAAACCACTCCCCCACACTTAAACTTTACATTGTCCTCAATGTAAATTGAATCGTCCAAAGTAAGTCAAGGTGGGAAATCCTAACGGAAAAGTGACAAAAAAAAATCAGAAAAAGTAAAAACATGACAAGAAAAGAAAAGAAAAGATAAGAGATACAAAACCGATGGGTTGCCTCCCATTTAGCGCTTGGTTTAAAGTCATCAGCCCGACTATCTCCTTGCTTTCTATGACTCCTCCGGAGGGAGTACTTCCACAAGATTAACTCCTTCCACGACATCCGAAGAGAAGTTCTCATAATATGGTTTCAACCGGTTCCCATTCACTTTAAGTTCATTACCTGTAGCTACACTACGAATTTCCACTGCACCATGAGAAAACACATTAGTCACAATAAAAGGTCCAATCCAACGTGACCTTAATTTACCGGAAATAATTGCAAGCGAGAATTAAACAAAAGCACTTTCTGCCCAATGCAAAATTGTTTCTTTGTAATCATATTATCATGAAAAGCTTTCCTTGTAAATCCGTGAGCTTTCAAATGCATCATTGCGAATCTCCTCTAACTCTTGAAGTTGTAACTTCCTTTGCTTTCCAGCACCATCCAACTCCATGTTGCATTGCTTAATAGCCCAAAAAGCCTTATGCTCAATTTCAATGGGTAAGTGACAAGGTTTACCATAAACAAGCCTAAAGGGAGACATCCCAATAGGTGTTTTATATGCGGTTCTATACGCCCACAAAGCATCATTAAGTCGCGAACTCCAATCTTTCCTTGTAGGATTCACCGTCTTTTCAAGAATTGATTTCACCTCTCGGTTGGAAACTTTGGCTTGTCCATTTGTTTGCGGATGGTAGGGAGTTGCAATCCTATGTGACACATTGTACTTCTTTAACAAGCTTTGCAAGAACCTGTTTTTGAAGTGTGAACCTCCATCGCTAATTATAGCCCTTGGAATTCCAAACCTTGCAAATATATTAGCTTGCACAAAATCTGAAACAACTTTAGAATCATTAGTTGGGGTGGTCTTAGCTTCCACCCATTTCGAAACATAATCCACAGCAAGCAAAATATAATAATTCCCATTAGAATTGACAAAAGGGCCCATAAAATCAATTCCCATACATCAAAAACCTCCACAAATTGAATAATAGTTTGCGGCATTTGATTTTGAGCACCTAGATTTCCGGTTCTTTGGCACCTATCACATGTGGTACAAAATATATGCGCATCCTTAAACAAAGTTGGCCAAAAGAAACCACATTCTAGTACCTTGAGAGCGGTTCTTTTACTCCCAAAGTGTCCTCCACAAGCATATGAGTGGCAAAAAGACAAGATAGAATTAAATTCAATTTCGGAACACACCTACGTATTACTTGGTCACTACAATGCTTCCATAAGTATGGATCATCCCATATGTATTGGTTTCCTAACTTCTTAAGTTTGTCCCTCTCGGCACGAGACAAGTTCTTTGGGTTTTTGTTTAGACACTAAGTAATTAACAATATCAGCGTACCATGGTTCTCCAAAGGCAATTGAGAATAGTTGCTCATCCCAGAAACTTTCACGCAACGGGATAGTCTCCTTGTCCACAAAAGTCGGCTCAAGTGATCCATAGCGGTGTTCTCAATTCCTTTCTTGTCTTTGATTTCAATATCAAACTCTTGCAAGAGTAAAATCCATCGTATGAGCCTCGGTTTCGCCTCTTTCTTTGTAAGCAAGTATCTAAGTCTTTGCATGATCAGAAAAACAACAACTTTTGTACCAATTAGATAAGAGCAAAACTTTTCTAAAGCAAAAACAATGGCTAATAACTCTTTTTCGGTGGTTGTGTAGTTTTGTTGGGCCTCATTTAACGTTCTAGAAGCATAATAAATAGCATGAGGAAGCTTCCCCACCACGTTGCCCAAGCACCGCACCAACCGCATAGTCACTTGCATCACATGAGCTCAAAGGCTTAATCCAATCCGGTGGTTTAATGATAGGGGCTGAAATCAAAAGTTCTTTCAAACGATTGAATGCCACCATACATTTTTCATCAAAGTTAAAAACCACATCTTTTTGCAATAAGTTACAAAGTGGTGATGCTATCTTGGAAAAGTCCTTTATGAATCTACGATAGAAACCTGCATGACCAAGAAAAGAGCGTATTTCCCTCACCGTAGTGGGAGGGGTTAGAGCACGAATAAGGTCTATCTTAGATTTATCGACTTCCAAGCCTTTAGAAGATATTATATGTCCTAAAACTATGCCATGAGTTACCATGAAATGGCACTTCTCCCAATTTAGCACAAGATTTGTTTCAACACATCGTTCAAGGATTAGAGACAAATTGTTCAAGCAAAGGTCAAATGAATCACCAAAGACACTAAAGTCGTCCATGAACACTTCAATTATGTTTTCAACATATTCCGAAAAGATACTTATCATACACCTTTGAAAGGTAGCTGGAGCATTGCATAAGCCAAAAGGCATCCTTCTATAAGCAAAAGTACTGAAAGGACAAGTGAAAGTGGTTTTCTCTTGGTCCTCCTGGTGCTATCATCAATCTGATTATAACTTTGAATAGCCATCAAGGAAATAATAGTAAGAATGTCCAGCTAAACGTTCAAGCATTTGATCAATAAAAGGTAAAGGAAAGTGATCTTTTTTAGTAGTGGCATTCAATTTTCTATAATCAATACAAACCCTCCAACCTAGGTTTGCACACGAGTTGGGACAAGTTCGTTCTTATCATTTTCCACCACCGTCACACTGATTTCTTTGGTACTACTTGTACCAGGGCTTACCCACTTGCTATCGGATATGGGGTAAATAACACCCACGTCCAAAAGCTTGAGTATCTCCTTTTTCACAACTTCCATCATGGGAGGATTCAAACGACGTTAAGCTTCCCTTGTAGGCTTTGTATCATCCTCCACACGAATCTTATGCATACAAACGGCGGGCTTATACCCTTGATATCGGCGATTGTCCATCCTATGGCCGTCTTGTACTTCCTTAGCACCCTTAGAAGTTTTTGCTCCTGTAATTCATTAAGCTCGTTAGAAACAATCACGGGTAAGTCTTCATTGTCACCCAAGTACAAGTACTTTAAGTGACTTGGAAGAGGTTTCAATTCTAAACTTGGAGATTTAACAATAGATGGCACAAGTTTTTCATTATTGTAAGGTAAAGACGCATATGAAATATTCTTAATTGCTGATTTTTCCGGTAATGAGTCAAGAGAACCAATGGTTTCTTTCATCTCATCACTATACGCATAACCATTGTCAATAGGTGTAGTGAGCACGGTTTCCAAAGTATCAACACCATTCAACTCAAACATTTGTTGCACCAATGTGTCCATCACATCAATGGAGAAACATGAGTGGACATCACTAGGATATCTCATCGTCTCGAAAATGTTGAAACGTATTATTTCTCCATCAAACTCCATAGTTAGCGTTCCCTTGTCCACATCAATAATGGTTTTCGCCGTTTTCATGAAGGGACGCCCAAGTAGCAATGGAAGAGACGAGTCCGGTGAACCTTCATCCATCTCTAACACGCAAAAGTCAGCTGGAAATACAAGTTGATTAACTTGCACAAGAACATCCTCAACAATACCCATTGGGTAGACATTAGAACGATCGGCTAATTGCAACACAATTCCAGGACTTTTTTAAGAGGACCAAGATCAAGTGAATTATACATGTATTTAGGCATGACATTAACGGATGCACCTAAATCCAACATAGCTTTATTAAATGTGGTGTTACCAATTGTGACGGGAATGTCAAAGCTACCGGGATCCTTGCACTTAAGTGGGAGTTTATGTTGTAAGATTGCCGAAGCATTCTCCCCCACACTAAGCACTTCATTACCTTTGAGTCTTTGTTTATTGGTATACAAGTCCTTCAACACCTTTGCATACTTTGGAACTTGCTTGATAGCATCTATGAGTGGTATGTTCACATGGATCTTTTTGAGAATGTCTAAAATCTCCTTTTCTAGTTCCGCCTTCTTGGAATTTGCAAATCTGGAGGGAAAGGTAGAGGAGGAACATAAGTAAAACCCGGAGTTTTAGAGTTAGAATTAGGTACCTCGAAGTTTAGGGAGAATCCTCGGTTTTCTCCTCCAAAACAGTTCCTTTGGTGGTTCCATGGCGGCCAGAATCGACAACCGGGTTGCACAAGTTGTGTACCACTTCTCAACGTAATTGCATTGATACCCTCTTTTTGGGTTAATAGGTTGAGAAGGGAGTTTCCCACCATTTTGTGCCTTCAATTGATTCAATTCCATAGCCATAGAACCAACTTGAGTTTGCAACTCCTTAACCGAACTCTCCGTTCTTTGCATAAAAGATTTCAGCAACTCCTCCATATTGGACCCCATAGTTTGAGATTGTTGTTGTTGTTAAAATTGTTGTCTCGGCTGGAATTGTTGTTGTTGAGGTTGAAATCCACTCGGGTTGTTGAAATTAGGTTGTTGAATCGCTCCTTGCTTATTGGCATAGCTAAAATTGGGGTGATCTCCATCCCGGATTGTAAGTGTTGGAATAGGGATCATACCGTCTTTGTTGATTTGGAAAGATCGCATTAGCTTGCTCGTCTTCATAAGCTTGAGAGGAACTTGGTATCACCGCATGCTGCAACTTGTTGAAGCATTGCGTTCATGTTACCCATTTGTTGACGAAGTTCCTCAACCTCGCTCACCTCACTCACCCTTCTTAGAATCACATCCGACCCACGACTCAAGAATTGTTGTGAGTTCGCTGCCATGTTTTCAATCAACTCTCTAGCTTGTGCCACCGTCTTGTTCACTAATGCACCACCACCCGCAGCGTCGAGGAGATTCCTATCACTTGATTGGAGTCCTTCATAGAAATATTGGATGATCATAGCATCACTGAATTGGTGGTGAGGACAGCTAGCCACCAATCTCTTATATCGTTCCCAACATTCATATAGGGATTCTCCCACATTTTGCTTCATCCCACAAATCTCCTTGCGAATTTGAGTAGCCTTTGATGCAGGAAAATATCTCTCTAAAAAGAGTTTCTTCAGCCCATTCCATGTTGTGACACTTCCGGGAGGTAAATAGTACAACCAATCCTTAGCACTCTCTGCTCAATGCTCTTCTCAGCCAACAGCCGTGTGGCTTCACAGCTCAAAGCCATTTATTTCTTCCTCCCATTTCTGAAGCTTCAACAGAGACCACCAGAAAGCTTCTCGATCTGCAATACTCTCGTAATTGCTCAGCTTCAGAGATTCATCACAAAAAACCCCTGAACAATCTCCAATCGAGTCATTTCATCTTGCTTCTTGGTTCTAAACACAAATTCAAACAAAACCCATCTAAAATTTACCCCAGATTCGAACCCAAATCTCTGAATCAGTATCTCCAACATACCCTCACTTCAGAAATCAATTCTTCCCTCATTTTCTAATGAACATCTCTACCAGACTCACAAGATCTCTTCTTCCTCTCCATTGAACTCTCACAGCAGCCTCTTCATCGATCTACCATCAACTTCTTCTCCCACTCTGTAAATTTCTCGATCTGGATTTCAGGTGGAAACCCTAACTCCTTCTTCTCTCACAGAAACACCACACTGAATTTGGGGATGAAAACGATTTCCTTCTTCACGACCAAGTTGATAAGGCTGCCTGTACGGCCAATATTTAGGCACCCCAGATAATGGATATGGGCCACCCAGTTTAGAATTAGCTTGTCGGTTTCAGGGAACCGACGATCTATTTTCTTCTTCTTCACTTCCTTCTCGTGCACTATAGCCCGCTCCAAATAGCAATTGCTTGCATGTGAATTGGTCTTTGTGCTCCTTTTCGCTCCAAATGACTAATTTCTTCTTCTTTTGCTCCAAGGACTCCAGAGTACCTAATAACTCAAAAACACGCATAAGATACATAATTCACACGAAAAATAGCAAAGAAAGCATAAACTCTAGATAGTAAATACGGTGTATTCTACACCTATCAACGCACTGGAACAATTCCTTTGGATCGTATTCCAAATAGTAAAGGAACGACAAATCTGTTTGGTAACAAATTTATTGATTCTTTTCAGATAAAGATATCTCAAGTCATATGTAAAGGCTCTTCCGTTAAATCTAATAAACTCCTTTGCCTGGTGAGATCAATCTATCCAACAACTACCGAAGTAGCAGAGTTTAGATTTGCAATCAATCAATATAAAATCAAACAAGAAAATATAAAGCGATGCCGATCTCACTCAACTAAACAATCAAATAAACCCGATTCTAGTTGGATCCCAGCCGATCAAGGTTTGTGCTACACAAAGATATGAGAAACCAATAAGAAATCTTTTTCGTCTTCAAATCTTCTTTAATCTTCAATTAAACCTGCACAACACCAGTTGAACCTCTTTTGTTCAATCATGCACAGAACAAAGTCTGTTAACAATGGATTATCACAAGATGTCTTTAGATCTACAAACAGTTCGAAATATCCCGTCGACACTTCGATCTAGTTTGAGTGAATCTTATATCAGAAGAGAAGATTCTCAAGAATACACAAACTAGGTGCAATCAAAGTTCAACAACCATTAGTCAATCAAATCAATCGAAAACTAATAAACTGAATTTCTAGTTTCCCACCAACGGTACTCGTAGAGCTTCTTGATCCCACATAAGTTAATAAACGAGCGGTCGTAAGAAATTTGGCCTAATTTGGGTACTTTCCTCTCAGGATAGACGGCTCCACCAGAAACAACAAAAAGATGAAGTTTTCCTGGCTCTTAGGATAGTTTGCTAGAAATTCAAACTTAGGTATTTATAGACCAAGGATGTTTGGACACCAAGAAATTTCTAAAACCGAAATTATACTCAAGATATGCAATAAATGCCCAAATCGGTTTTCATAATTCCTGGAAATACTTTGTCCAATTCTCAATAGAAAATCTCCAATTAGTAAATGCACATTACTAATTTTTATTCATTAGAGATGCATTTAATTGTTAGTAATTAAAGCATATAAAACTAACAACCTTAATTAAAAGATTCTTAATTTATTTCGAACCAGGATCTCCTTGAGTAATTAAGGAATAACTTTGAACAATAAAAGATAAGAGTTAATGTTCGTGTTCAAAGTATGTTGACATCTTTTGTTTGTAAATCATCTTTCATATTTACAATCTTGGAATCGATTATACCACACTTCCAACTGGTTCTTCTGTATTCCAAGACAACTATGCGATTGATCAATATCAAATCACAATCATGGGTTCAATCGGTTATACCAATCACTAGGATCAGTTATGCCTTAATATGGATTACTTGTGATCGGACACGTCGATTACGGGGCCGGTTCGTCGATTACGATCGATACGTCAATTGCTAGCACCGGTTACCATATACTCATGGTATTGCTTGTGATCAGTTACACAAGTCACTAGGATCGGTTACACCAATTACCAGGATCGGTTACACCAATTACCAGGACCGGTTACACCAATTACAAGGATCAATTACACAACTCTTTTGTGATCGATCACACCAATTACTAGGATCGGTCACACCAATTACAAATATAGATCATACCATCTCATGTGATTACTTAGGATCAGTTACACTAATTAATCAAAACTAGTCATACCAAATCATAAGTCAGGCATTGTGATTAGTTATACCAAGATACATAACTAGTTATGATCGGTTCTACTAACTCACATATGCAATGAATAACAATACCAATAAGCCTAGCGATTTCCCTTTCGATTCATAAAACAAGTTCATGAATGTACTTCCTTTAAACAAATGTAAACATTGTTTCCTAGGATGAATTCTTCGCCTTTACCCATACACATAATCACAATAGCATTCATACGATTATGTCGATGTCATATCTACGAAGTTCAATGATAAGCGTTATACTTCGTAGTCTAATTCTTTAATACTATGATCATATAATCATGTCTAACTACTAGAGTAAAATAATCATTCACAGCTTATGATTATGTTTTCAATATAGCCGCGACTTAAAATATCGTTAGGAATGAAGCAGTTTAAGTCAATATTATTAACCTCAACGGGAAGGATGATGTCATCGTTTGCTCGTTACTTCTTCACATTCTTGGTCTTGAGTAATACTTGTATGTCCCATATTCCTAGACTCTCTAGTCTAACCTATATGAAGTTATCTCTAGTACATAATCAAGTGACTCTTAGATGAGTTTTGGTTCACTAAAATATGACAACCAAACTTGACATACCAACGCTTGGTGGGTTCAACTTTTTATGCTCTAACAATCCCCCCCTTTGTCAATTTTAGTGACAAAAATCTTAATACATATGGATAAACAAATTAAAAGAATTCATTACACATACGCTCAATTTCAAGTTTCAATAACACAATAACCTGCATATATTCAATCAATAAATGTCGATATTGACATTTGAATAACAAAAGCTTTTACTCCCCCTAAAGGTAAGCTAGGTAAATATTCAATCCGAACATCTTTGTTAATCCCATTTTTGTAGTCAGAATACTACAATAGCAATATGATATGTTTCTCCCCCTTAGTCAATGCTTAACTCTTTCGTTAAATATAACGTTTAAGCGCAATTGTCCTTTCCTTAGTGATAGAAAATCATTTGTTTACTCCTTATATTTCTCCCCCTTTTTGTCATAAAATGACAAAGGTTCGAAACAAATAAAGGTCAAACCGAAAGGATCTTAAAAATCTAAAAGACTTGTATACAACCTATAAGAGTTAAGCATGAAGGTTTCACATACCACTTTAGATAACCAATATTAAAACCGAAACTACAAGTAATTTAGTTTTAATATGTTATCAAGGAAACAATTTCCCGAAGCAATTTTCCCTAATAGTTTAACAAATTGACTAAAAAACTTAGTTCCTTTGTTAAATCGATTGTAAACATACAATCACTTATTTCGAAAAGACCAAAATAAAGATCACAATTAACTTTATTTCTCTCATCAGGTTCTAATTATTCAGACAATAGCTTAGACCTTTCTCTTTAGACAAGACAAGTACTAGGTTAGTTAACTAGTATTTATTGTCAAGGCATTCGATTAGACTTGAAAAACCGAATCCTTCAATTTGATAAGTCTAACTAAGATCAGAATTAACTTAGTTTCTCTTATCCGGAATCAAATTGGACTAAGCAAATGATCCCGTCATTTTTATATAAGCCATAAATAATTCATACAAACCAAAATAATTGACTAGCGCAATTATTTTCTTAACCGGAAGCAATTGAAACAAACATAGACATTATAGCACCGAAATTTCGTTAAGCAAAAACATTTGATATCAAACAATAAAGAAGATACCAAACAATAAGCCAAATAAATTGACACAGTTTTTCTTAGCTGGAAACAATTGAATCACACACACACATCCATACACACATGATGAAATATATATCAATTGTACCAAAAATTTTAAGCAAAAGCAAAATATATGCAATATAAGCAGGCTTTTCTTAAACAGGAAAACAATTAACTAACAAATTTGTTACCTCAGATTCCGCATCCTCTTTTCCCCAGAAAGATATATCATTAAGCGCAAGATCAAGTTAGAATTATCCTCCAATATGTACAATAAGAGCAACCTTTGCCAGACAAAGGTTGAAATGGTTTTAACTAATGCGTGCCAATATAGCAAAAGCTGAAAACCCGAAACACATATGTTATTGCTAAACACAACTCATGTAAACACAAAATTGATTTAACACATGGTGTCATTTTTACATATGAGTTTCAATCGGAACACCTTATGATCCTTTGATAAAGCCTACCAACATGGGCTAAAACTTAATCCCGCTAAATCAAAAAGTCACACAAACCATAAGGGTCACATTATATGAGATCGAACATTGAGATTATGAAAACCGAAATCAGACATCCCATAAACACATAGCAATAATATAGACATTCAAGCACAGGCTATGTAATCGGAAACTATCACAAGAAAAATTATAAAATAATAATTGTATTCATAATTAATTGATAGTTTTATTCAAAAATAGACCTTATACAATAATCGAAATAAATCAAAAACGGATGTCTAGTTTTTCTTTCAATCACGAGTCTTGTAAAGATCGCTTTCAAATTCTGGATTCAGATTCTTCTGAGCACTTCCTTTTCCAGAAGATTTGTCCATATCAAGCAGTTGAGAATGAAGATCAGCTAGTACTTCCTTTGAATCCTTTGTCATTAGCTCATGATGTCTAATACAACTTCTAACAGTTAGAATTTGTCTTCTCAGAGAATCTTGAAGATTATCATGTTGTGACACATCTTGAGTTTCAGTCATAACCGATGCACAAAGTGCTAAATCATCAAGAGATGACCCTTCATTTACCAATTTCTCCATTGATGCAAGATAGTCTTCTTTCAGACTAGAAGAATATATATATATATAAATCAAGGGTGATATAGTTTGGTTTATGGAAACCGAATATATTTATCCCAAAAGTAAAAGATATCGATTATGAGATCATTGTTACCTAAAGAACAGATTTGTACATTCTGCCCAATTTTATGCCTCCTCATAAACAGATTTTGGGCAACAAGTGAGGATGCATTTTCCAACACAATCAGTGTGTGTTGAGGAGAGGATTAATCTCACCACATGTAACAAAGACATCCTTAGGATGATTTATGAACCCAATGGATTGTGTTTCTTTATGTTCTTTTTTTCTCTTGTTATTACAAGAGTCTGCAACTTCTTTTTGAGATCTAATAAGTTCATCAGCCTTCAAAATCTTTATCCCCTTACGAAGTGCCTTGATGAATTTATTTTGAATATTTTCATGGAAGATTGCAGTGCGGCTATTTTCTCCACATAAAGAACTTAACATATTGTCCGAAGAATTACCTTTTCCTTTGTTAGCTTCTGACCCTTTTGGTATGTCAACCAATTTTTCTTTCTCAGACTTTACCTCTTGAGTTTTATCAGACAGGAATTTCATAAGGTTTTCAAGTTCAAGACTTAATCTTCGACTTTCATTGATTCCCAGCTCAAGTTTTTCTAAACAGTTCTTTAGGAGTTGATTAGACTCACAAGATATATCACTGTTAGAATTGGCAAGAAGTGCATTACAACTTGATATTCCTTTATAGCATCTTAGGTGATTACTTAGGATCGGTTACACTAATTAATCAAAACTAGTCATACCAAATCATAAGTCAGGAATTGTGATCAGTTATACTAAGATACATTACTAGTTATAATCAGTTCTACTAACTCACACATATTGGTAATCCAAATATTTGCAACGAATAACAATACCAATAAGCCTAGCGATTTCCCTTTCGATTCATAAAACAAGTTCATGAATGTACTTCCTTTAAATAAATGTAAACATTGCTTCGTAGGATGAAATCTTTACCTTTGCCCATACACATAATCACAATAGCATTCATACGATTATGTCGATATCGTATCTACGAAGTTGAAAAGATAAGTGTTATACTTCGTAGTCTAATTCCTTAATACTATGATCATATGATCATGTCTAACTACTATAGTAAAGTAATCATTCATGACTTATGATTATGTTTTCAATATAGCACGACTTGAAAGATACGTTAGGAATAAAACAATTCAAGTCAATATTAATAACCTCAAGAGGAAGGATGATGTCGTCGTTGTAGCTCGTTACTTCTTCACATTCTTCAGGTCTTCGAGTAATACTTGTATGTCTCATATTCCTAGACTTTCTAGTCTAACCTATACGAAGTTGTCTCTAGTACATAATCAAGCGACTCTTAGATAAATTTTGGTTCACTGAAATATGACAACCAAACTTGACATACCAACGCTTGGTAGGTTCAACCGAGATGTGCTCTAACAATGGATGAGAAGCTACAAAGTTTGTTTGTTTTGTAATCCATATGTATTGATAGGTTTGTCACTAAAATTGTCAAAGGGGGAGATTGTTGGAGCACGACTCGGTCGAACTCGCAAGCATTTCTATCTCAAGTTTGTTTGTCAAGTTTAATTGATCAAAGCTATAGTCTTGATTTCTAGTATACTTATAGCTATGTTTCGGATTTGGATAGAATGTGTAGTTGAGCTTTAGACTTCACGACATTCATCGATTGAAGACGAAGATCTACTGAGGAGATCTTGGAGGAACTTCATCAACACAAGGTATGCGGAGACTAAAACTTATCTATCACTCAGAAGTCTATTCTATTTTATCTTCTAATGAGACTAAGTCGTATAGCTATATAGACTTTTATATTATACACATTTGATATTTCGACCTGAGTTTATCTCGCGTATCTATTTCTCGAAATATGTGTTGGAAGCTTTTTGCTTTAACTATTTTCATCATTATCCTTGACGAGCTTAGTTGGAAACAATTTATTTGTTGGAAACTAAATATTATAAGTAAAAACATGATCACGTGAAAATTGCCTTGAAATATCTTACATGATTTGTGTGAGACAATCATTTGATGTCGACTTGGAAAGTTTCGTATTGATCATTCGATCACTTGAAACTTGCGTGAAGCTAATAGTTTGTGTGAGACAGCTAGTTTCGTCCTCTAAGGATGTTTCAATGATTGAAATGGGAGTTTAGAACAATTAACCATGTCTGGATACAACACGGTATGCATACCTAGTATGCTAATTGTATTGTTATGATTCAGGTCCGGGAACCTTGTTTGCGTACCTAGTATGCGAACGGTTTTACCTGTAAAGGTTCGGGAACCTTGTTTGCGTACCTAGTATGCGAACGGTTCTACCTGAGTTGGGTCTGGGACTGCTGTTCGCGTACCTCGTTTGCGAACGGATGGACATGCCAAGATCCGGAACTGTTGTTTGCGTACCTGGTTTGCGAACACAATGGTTTAAGTTCTAAAATCGGTTAAGTATGACTCTCATACTCATGAACTAAACATTTACGAATTAAGGAATGCAATCTTTGCAAACCGTGGATTAATGTTCATGAATTGATTCTTGTATAAGTACTTTGTACAATTACGAATCAATCCGATTTTGTTTCAATTGGTTCATATATATTTCTGTAAGATAGTGAAAAATTGAACAACTCTATTCGAAACACAATTAGATTCATTCGATTATCTTTCATGATTGATTGATCATCATATTTGATCTAGAAGTGTTAGATGAATATGGTTAAGACAAAAGTGTTCATATGGCTAACTTCGATTAACTGTTATTGAGCCAACTCAATATACACGTTTAGGTACGGTTACCCATATCTAAATGGAAGTATTTTTCATTTGTGTGTAACAAGCTAAGACCATCTAACGGTGGAGATTGATTGCTTTATTTTAAAGCAGACTTAGCTTGAATCTTAAATCAGGTTTTCATCTAACGGTGAATAATGAATGCTTTGTTACTAAGCTATCTTATCTTTGACTATAAGCAAACCACGATTTGAAAGACTATATAAGGAGAACTCTAGCAAATCAAAACCTAATCCCGAGCACTTTCTGTGTCCTAGTTGCAAACTAGAGTCGATTCTCCTTTAACCTAGGTTTTTCCAAAACCTTATTAGGTTAACGACTTGAAGACTTCATTTGGGATTTGTGAAGCCAGACCCAACTATTTTCTCTGTAGTTGCGTGTTCTTATTTTACTTGTTCTATCGTGTTGAGTACTCTCTTCTCTAAGATTTGCTTTAGATTTATCTCCGGTAGGTAAGATAAAAAAAGTAGTCACAAAGTTCTTCGTCTCAGACTTTGTGATTCCGCAGTAACTTCTTCTACCACCATATAGTTAAGTTATTGTGAGGTGATTGATATTTCTAGGTTGCTCTTCGGGAATATAAGACCGGATTATCAATTGGTTCCTGTTCACCTTGATTTATCATAAGACGGAACAAAACTTCATAGATTACGACGTCAATGGTACATTAGTAACACACGGCATTATGCAACTTGTTAACTAGTAGTTCTGAAATATATATGCGTAGCTATGAATAATATGAAAGGGATCGTGCGGTAGATATTACAAGCGGTTTCTTGAATGAATCAAGTTTGAATCTCCTTTCATAAAGAAAAAAACATTTTTTTTTCTTGTTATATCTGCCCTAACGGCTAACGATGTTCATCCCTGGAATATACAAAACATTCAAATGTCCGGAATGACAAGAGAAGTTGTATGGTTTTGAGCAAATTCTTTTTTTTTTTTTTTTTGTTGCAAAAGAAGAATGAAAAATCTAACTGAAATGAGGTACAAAGTATCCGTCCTCATCGAATGCAGAAGCAATGAAATTGGGAGGACTTATCGACCAAGTACTAGAATTTTTAAAGACTCTTGCATGCCTAGCTAGCTTATCTGCTGGCTTATTACATTCTCGATTAATAGACTTGCAGGACCAAAATGGTTGTCTGCATAACAAAGACTTAATATCTATGATGAGTGACTGATTCTCCCAAGCGACGTTACGGTGATCTCCATTGACTGCATCAACTACAGCTTTCGCATCGAGCTCAAAGCAAGCATGCTGTATTCCTAGGTTTTGAGCCAATTCTCTCTATTGTTAAACGAGTAAATCCGTAAAATTCTCTCTTCTTTAATTCTTGAGTATATAGTTTCTAGTGTATTCTAAATTCTAATGCTAATGATTTTTTTATTTTTTATTGTAGGTATTTTCGTGTGACCAAATTGGTTTCACCTTATAGAAGAAGCACATACGAATTCATTGTAGAGATTAGAGAATGATTCATGGCTTCTAATGGGGCTACCATTTTGCTTGGGGGTGTACCAATCCCTTACCAAAGCATGTTTTGTCTTATTTGCAATTTGTTACACCCCAAGCAAAATGGTACCCCATTAGTGGCATTGAAATGTCTTCGAGTACAAATTGTACAATGGCAAGAAAATTGTCGTTGTAAAGATTAGAGAGTGATCAAACATTGGTCGTGTACAATGGGAAGAAGGTTGTCATGGACTTTCAAAATTATTTCTCAGTGGCCTGGTTTTTCATGAGATCCCTCATCTCTGGATTAGAGACTTCATAGGATGCTTATCGAAGGATGAAACTAGCTCCAATTGTCAATCTCTTAAAGTCTCTGGAGTATGATCCACTGACTTATCCAGAGGTATTTTTCAGTGAGACAAAGACGCGGAACTACTTTTATTCAAGTCTCATCATCATTACTAGTCAACGTTTATGTGCAGTATTATGTATTTACATTCATCAGTAATATACCAAAATATATATTACTCACTCAAATAGTTGGTGTTAATAATAATAGGAAATTACTTGTGATGATGAAGAAACATTTTTTGCATACTTCAATATTAGAAACAAGATGATTTTTGTGATTTAAATAAGCATATGGTTCACTAGGATTTTTTTTGTTGGTCAAATGATTGAATGTAAGTAATGGTTTTCTTTTCTTTGTTGTTATTGTTTTGACTTACAAGATATCACTTATTTAATTAGATACAGAATCCTGTCACGCGGATAGTGCTGGTCTTAGCCTTGACACCTGTTGCAAATCCAGCTAGTTTGCTGTTATAATCCTATACCTAAGCATGCATAGCTAGTAGCTAGATGCAGTAATTCAAAGCCTGATGAACCCTCAGACTATACTTACTTTGTTGTCGTCATATTCTACCGTTGAAAGTGAGTAAAGTAAAAAAGAAAAGAACTGGTTCTGTAATTCTGATCAGCTATAACTAAAAACCCTTTTTTTATTAAATTTGATTTACGGCCAGACCTTCTTTGGTTCCATTACACTTGCCTAAGTAGTTCCATTTGGTTTCCTTTCTTCCTTCTTCATGCTGTTGTTGTAGATTAGCTACTGTGTGAAGATAAAGAAAAGATGGAATTTTTCGAAAATCTCAATCTCTTGGTGTCTGCAGCTCTAGTTCTCAACAAAACAATGAAATTGGTGAAATTGTCTCCAAAAAAGTTCTTCATTATAACCTTAACCCTCATCCTCCCACTTTCTTTGTTCCAGTTGTTGTTTCAAGATGACAGTGTTGTTGGCATTCTGATTACTCATGGGCATCAGGAATCGATTCATTCGTTGAAAGAGATCACTCACATGTACTCACTCTACAACTTTCTCTGCCTAGTTTTATTGTTTACTTTTTATGTTCTCTCGGCCTCCTTTATCATCTTCACTGTGGCATCTCTTTACATTTCTAGACCCATTTCATTACATGCAACATTTCTTTCTCTACCCCGTATATTCAAACAGAACTTAGTGGTTTCTCTTTTAGTGTTAGCTCTAAAGATGACTAATGAGGCGGCTTTATCATGGATTACTTACTTCTTCTTGTTTCCTCCAGGATATGAAAAAGATGAAGGTTTATGGTTAGTTATTGGGATATTAGCTTCCCTTTTATATCATCTCATCTTCTTTGTTATTTATCTGTACATCACAACACTATGGCATCTAGCCTTCGTGGTTTCAGTTTTAGAACCAAATGTATGGGGTTTAACAGCCATCAAGAGGAGTAATCAACTCTTAAGACAAAAGAAATCTACTGCTTTTCGTCTTGCAGGATACTACCTAGCAGCTGCTAGCATTTCTCAACTAATTGTATATGGGATCATGGTCTTCCATAATGCGGCTTCGGGTAAAGTTTCGCTATTTGGGTATGAGTTTGTGGCCTCCCATAATCATGGTATGCTCAAGGTTCTTTTGGTGGTGTGCGCAGTCCTATTGACAGGGGTGAACTTGAGTGGGTTGTTAGTTCAAAATATGTTCTATTATGTCTGTAAAAGTCATCACCATCAAGTTATTGATAAAGAGGCTTTGCACAATTATCTTGAGCTTAGACAGTGATTGGGAAAGTAGAAAGAAGAAACCTTGAAGCTGATTTCTTTTCTTCTTTTTTATGCTTCTCTTAGTAGCTTGTCTTTTGGTTGCTTAGCTTTTTACTTTCTTCTTGTTGTTTGATCAAAGGCCTTGTTCTGGTTCTTGTTTGCACCAGGTTGTGCTGTTCTTCACTGTATCTTCTTTCTGTTTTCTTTAATATATTAGTAATTTGAACTTAACTTGTGGCACATTCCTCTACACTCATTCAATTGTCATTAGTGCATACCCTGTTTGTATACTGCAGGTATCACATAAACTTCCTATAAACTCTTGGCCTTTGTTAAGTGGACTCAAGTAACAACAAAGGTGTCAAACACAAAGAAATTAGCAATGCCACCAAGCAGCCTTATATAAAACTAAGACACTTAAACTTACAGTTTGATCATGGTAAAGTTCTGGCAAACTATCATTACAGGTCAGGTCACAAACAAAATGCAGTAATCCTGTTAGAACTAGTAAACTGCACATGGAAAATGCAAGATAACAAAGAAATGCAAGATAACAAAGGACTGTCGGGAATTAAAAATCCATTCCGGTTATTCTTCCTGTGGAAGTGTATACAGAACTGGAAACAATGCGTGAACATCAAGGATGGATTGAAGCATCTAAACCAGCCGGCTCCCTATTCCACTGATCCCAGAAGCATTTAAATGGTAATGGAAAAGAAACAAAGTAACTCGTAATTTATTTTTTCTTCTGGATCTGAGTCCAGCCCAATTACATTCGCAACTCATCAATGTGCCAAGTGGAAACTCTCTACAGTTATTAGCTTTCCTCTAATCTGTTTTTACATGTCATAAACACTACCAGCCCTGTGTTATAAGAGGAAGGTTCCAATATATACATTGATACGACGATAGTTCTCGAATTGATAAAGAAAAGGGTGAACTACAAGGCCAGAACATTAACCTTGTTTCTAGCAAGAAGGATTGAGATCTCGAGAAGAGAGGCCGAGACTGGACTGTGGATACCTATAAATGGGAACCATGACATAACTATTCCTGGTGTAAATGAAACCAGTCCCATTCCAGCATCATATAGTCGAGCAAACTCACGGACTGATTCCCATAATCCCAGATACAAACTTGATGATCCATTTCCATGTAATGGCAATCTGTGTCAAAGCAATTAACAAGCAATATTGTCAACTTCCAACCCCTAATATCCTGAAAATAAAGGCAGCTTAAGATATGTGCAAAGGAATATAGGCAGCAAAAAGATGACACTGATTCACCGGATAGAAAGTATGGCCATAACTCACTCTTTTTAAATCCCACAGGCTTTGCCACCAAAAGGGCCTTTACACAAGCACCAATATTTTCGCCAAGAGACTGCTCAGACAACTGTAAATGAATTTGATGTGAGAACTAAAAATTGCAGAACTCATATCCGAATAAGTTGAGCTACACGGCTCACTGCTGCGGAGACATCACTTGTCTCAGAACCTAGGTATAAAAATTCAATAGAAAGAATAAATCAGACAACACAAGTGGAACTGTTATATATTAGGGTAATATCAGTTACCCATATGACTTATGATAGTTAATCCGGATACAAATATAATATCGATAAGAACAAATATAACATTGACACTTGATTTATAGGGATCAAGACACTATAAATGTTTTCCATTCGGTATAAGTGTACTCAAGTATTTTCCTATATAGATTACAAATATAGTAGAGATTACAAACATAGTGTTTTGCAAAATCTAGTCCAAATTAAAACATCTAAATAAAATTTGACTACTTCTGATGCTACGATATCGTCAAATGCCTATTAGTTATTCTCATAATCATTTCATTTACCTACGCTGTTAGAAATTATTCTCTGTGCTTTGCAGATCGACAAACATATGACAGAACTGATCAAATCGAGTAAATATGCAGATGAAAAGTTGCATAATTCATAGTTACCTGTTTTAGATGGATCTTAGCACAAATCAGTGGCATCTTTCTCATTGGCCTAATAACTATCTGTTTAGATGGTTGTTTATGGCTTGAAAAGCGAAGCACTAGCATACATTTGGCTATATATTTAGAACTTGAACTACGGTAGCAAAGCACGTATATTGTCAAGTGCCAAACAGTTCCGTGACGATGCATAAATATCGGAGTTGTTATATACTTGTTAAAGTTGAGCTTACCACCTCCAGCAGCATTTCATAGGTTAAGTTTTTGTCAGGTTCATGATCACAGAGCAAAATCAGAAATTCAGCATAACTAAGCACCAACCAAAACAAAGGAGAGATTCTACAAAAACACTTCAATAGTACACCCACAAAACCAATACATCAAATCAAACCCTGTTAACTCTAAAATAAAATAAAAATCAGAATGAGGGATTTTTTTCTGTTTACCAACAACTACAGAAACCCCTAAAAATATCTAAACTCTAACAACTGACTAAATTTACAGCAAAGAAAGAAAAAAACCCTAAGCAGTTTAATCATGTATATGAATAATATTACAATCAACAAAATCCCAAGAGAAACAAAACATTAAAAGAGAAAAAGAGAATACCTAATATACGGAATCCTTGTTTTGATCCAAATCGATGGCTTCCACAACCTTGTCTTGATCTTCAATAATTTCTAGGGTTTTTCATTACATCAAAAGATTTTGAATTTTCTTTTTTGGTTTCCGGGAGAAAAATGAAACAAAAAGAAGAGATTTGAGTCAGGGGTATAAGGAACTCGAACGGGTTTGAGTCAGAGGTTGTCGCGAGTCAGGTGTGAGTGTGACAAACAGTCTGACATCTGACTCGGGATGAGTCAGATGTCTAGTTACATCCGAAAGTGCTACACTTCCCCCCACTCCCTTCCCCCACTCCTTTCCCCATTACGTGTCATCGGTTCTTAGCCCTTATCCCTGGATTGAGATTAACAGGGGGTCCCATTATTATTGGTTTTAACCAACAGATGCTTGATACATAGGCGGGGGGACAGGAGTGGGGGAAGTATAGCACTCAAAAAAATAAAAATAAATAAATAAATAAATAAATGCAGCCAGGAGTCAGGACACCATTAGATGACCTACTTGGTCTAAGATCTTGTCCCATCATTAGTTGACCTATTTCACTAATCAAGGGGATATCTCTAAAACTACCCTTTTGATTGATTATCGGTATCATAAGAAATATGTATAATTTGATATTCATGTTTATACTCGTTACGTACGTGTTTTAAAAAGATTTTCAACGGTATAAAATTTACGAAAATCTATGGTATAGTTTGAGAGATAAATGATTTCTAAATTTTACAAATTATTATCCATAAGGGTATAGTTGTAAAAAATACTTAAAAACACTCATTTCATTCATTGCCTTAAGAATTGTGCAAACTTCAACTAGGTCATCTAATAGTGGGACGGAGGGAGTAATAGATAGATGCAAAATTTTTATTATAGATTGTAAGCTGATATAAAAGACATCCGAATACCACATTAGATCTCATGATTTTAACAAACAAAAGAAGAAGAAAAATCCTAAAACATTATTTTGTTTTGTTCCAAGTCTCCAAGTGCCTTGTTTGCAATAGTCATTTTGGGTGGTGATCGTGCTACGCGTCTTTGTCTTTAGGAATACATCTTGCCAGACATTTTATTGCACAAAACAAGGTATTACGATGACACGGAGACAGACATTCGTAAAAGCAGATTCTGCTGAATGCTTCACTATTTCCTACAAACACCCCAACCATTAGTATCGCCACCAGAAAAATAACCCGCATAGTTTTTCCTTCCATTTTATCGAAATACCAAGGATCTTCTTTCTTTCTTTCTCTCTTTCGTTTTGATACTTTGATGGAGATCACACGACCAATTTATAGGCATATTTGGCATATAATCAAATATATATTATTTCTTTTTATAATCTAATCAAAATCAATATTATGTCGTCATATAATATACGGAGAATTATTTCAATACAAGATTTGTTTATGAGCATTAATATTCCTGGATCATTTTGTGGTTATTTCGTCATAGACGGAAAGATGTTTTTACCACATTTTTTTTAGAAGGAAAGCAGTTGCTTTGTTCATTTTCCCTAACTTTGGCCCTCACACGCACTTCAAGCTGGGTATTGAGGTTGAATATACCTACTGCTCTCATTGAGTTTTTTCACTGCATGCACTACCGGAGGGAGAAGAGCAACTTTTAAAGAAACAAATCATGTCACCTAAAAATTGATCAAGGAGAAGAGGAGAAGCACGACAAGGGAAGGATACGTAAAATTTATCTTCCTGAGCCCGAACTCTAGCAGTCCGCTGCTATGTCAGTAAGTTATTGTACAATTCAATCCTAATGATTCAAGATTTCCTGTCATTCACAACAGTCGAAACAAAATTAAAGTACTTCTAGCCTATAATCTACTTGATGTATCGAGTACCATAGGACGGACTATATTACGAAATTCGCTGTAGAGAATAGAGAGTGATCAAATACTGTTATATCATTATATGCTCATTATTATTTATTTTTCATACACAAACAGATTGAAGTTTGTTCTTCAAGTCCAAATTGAAGACTCTTCCCTTTCAATACTACATAAAAATAAAGAGGAATGTACACATGGAGATGAAAACCAATGAACATGTCTTGTGTATGGGTCTCGTGTATTTCTCTCACCCCAGATTTAGGTGGTAAGTTGGAAGTGAATTTAGCATGAACACCAGCACTGTTACCATGATGCCGGATAACTTTTCCCCAAATGCATCGACGATGAGAACCATTTTCTCCACCTTAACTTGTAAATGTAAGCCATCCTCTTACCAGCAAACCATTGTACTTCCTCTTTTGTGTTCACTCCCTAAATCTGAACCAATGATGTGTTTGGTATTGGTTCGACTTCAACCTATAATCACCAAACAACATAATTAAAAAAAAACCACCATAAAAATCAAATAATAATAATAATGATCCAAAGACTTCACAACAGCTATTGGGACTCTAAATGATAACATAGCGCTTCAAGCATCGCTTGGGTTACCTTCCTCCAGGTTAAACCAGCGATTAAATACAGCACTAGGGGGTAAGGCTATGTGACTATGCAGGCCCCTGCAGCAATCACATCATATATCACCAATGAGTATAAGAGGAAAGAGCAAAGACGGAACTAAACTTGGAATTCCCTTTGGAAAAACTCCGAGTATGATACAGAGAATTCAAAGAGAAAAGCGTACAATGTAAGATAACAAAACGTTCCTCCAAGGAGAGGAAGAAGATAGTAAATTAAAAAACTATTCGACAACATGTACTAGAATCACATGCATAGACATGACACAATATCTTACCTTACAATAGCATGCTCGTGCATTTCAAGGTTAGTTTGACCAACGTTCGTCAGATTCATCACATTGGATGGAGGCAAGCACCCTAGCTGCAAATAAACCACAGAAAACTATCACTTGTCCACAATAGTGAAGGTGAAGAACACAAGAAGAGATGAGACATATTGCACCCAGGATTTTCAGTTAAAGCAAAGAAATAGAAAATTCTACAGAGATAATTCGATCAGGAATGATCGAGAACATACACCCCTGGTATCTATATATAAAAACTCGTTAATGAGAAACCAATGCTAACAAAAATAAAAAGACACAAACATAAAAGAATTTCGACTGCATAAAATCCCACTCAAACTAGAAAATGTTCCCACTATGCAAACTCCAAAACCTGAAAGATGAAAGAGAAGATAATTCAATGATTTGTGATTGTGTATTACATAATCAACTGAAATGGAGTAAACAGGTGAAACACAAAATCGACTATAAAAGACTAAAAAAGGCAAAAGATGAAGCCATCACTTCCTAGACAATAAAGAGGTTAAGCGCCACGGGTTTACAACAATGAAAGAAAACAACCAAATGGATCAGGCCTGCAAAGTATCACTATGCAAACTCCAAAACCTGAAAGATGAAAGAGAAAATAATTCAATGATCTGATTGTGAATTACATAATCAACTGAAATGGAGTAAACAAGTGAAACACAAAATCGACCGTAAAAGACTAAAAAGGCAAAAGATGAAGCCATCACTTCCTATACAACAAATAGGTAAAGCGCCAAATAGACCAGGGAGATAATCTATACCTTAAGTCGCATCAGATGGACACCTAAACTGTTTTACTGAACGTAAATCACAACAAGATACGGAGCAGAAACCAAAACCTAATCTATACTGGAGTATCATGCCCCCTTTGTCCCATAACAACCAAACCTAGCATCGCATCTCACTGTCATAGATAACTGAACCCAGCTTATAATAAGGCCGGTCAACCTCTGGTACAACCTCAACAAAGTGCAGATAAAGAAACAACAATCCAAAAATCTTAAAGCAACTAAATCAGAAGAGTTGAAGCACAATTCATACAGTTTTCCGAAGTTAAACCTGTATGTTGCCTTCATAAAAGAAGAAAAAAAATTGCCCGAGAATAATGTTACCTTTACATTTATAGTGTGTGCTGTTATGTCTAGTTCACTAGTTTGACATGTATTCAGCACATTAAAGTAATACTAGAAATCCCGATATATAAATTGAAAGGCTGATGTTGTGTGCTAAGCTGTATTATTTCAGTCGTGCATAAATTTTACAAGGTGCAAGGCAGATGTGGTGGGCGATAACCAAATATGATGCTGAAAATTTAAATAAATATAACAGTCGCAAACCTTAGAACACCTGATTAGGAACACGCTTTCCAATGGAAATAGATAAACCTGCACTAACATGTGCAGACACAAACAGAACGACCAAAGACAATGCAACTACAGAAAAATAAGCAAAAACTAAACAAAACCTTTCCATCCATACACAAAATAACGCAAGGAATCAGCAAATATCTTGCAGAATAATAATTCATACACCCGATAACTTAAGCAAAAAAAACAATGATTGAACAATACAAAGACCAAATACGATGCTGGAGCCTGGAAATTCAAGTGTATTCAAACAGTCACAAACCTTAAAATACCTGAGCAAGAACACGATTTTCAATGAGAATGATGGATAAACCTGCACAAAGCCACTAACATGTGCAGACGCAAATAGAATGACCAAAGATAAAAGCAGCTACAGAAAAATAAGCCAAAACTCAACAAAACCTTTTGACCCATATACGATAACATAAGAATTACCACTGAAGAAATCTTCGAAATCCACGGACAGAACCGTTAAAATTTCTAAATCTCCAAAATGGTAACACTTGATCTAGTGGAATTATCAACATAAACTACGTGACTAAATATAAGCAGGGGTAAAAGTTAAGCCAAACCTATCAATATCCATAATCACAGCAGGCAAATGGTCAGCAAATTCCTGCAAAAGAAAATCCACATACAAGCAAGCTGAACATGAAATGTCAATCTATATAGATTACATGTATCGAAAGAGGTGCATCTGAATCTGCGTTACATGGAAACTGCCACGGGTGTCTGATACGGACACGTATTCGTGTGTCCAATACGGCAATTCTAAAAATTCATGATACGAGGACACGGCAGTATGTATAAAAATATTACTAATTTGATAAGATATGCAGAAATACAAATGACGACACAATCTTAATCAATGTTAATTGTCCATTCATAGGTTAGTACGCTCATGAACAAAAGTTTAGATTTGATTTTTATGAGATATTAATCTTTTGGTGGGTGGTGGCTTGCTAGCTTGAGCTTTAGTTGGGATCACATATGTGGCAGCTACCTTGGGTTTTTGTTTTTCTAACTTCAGCCTTCTATTTACACCCACAGAAGAGTTTTATGTGAACAAAGTAATAAATTTTTAATTGCTTAGTACTCAAGCTGTGTCCAAGGGGTGTCAGTGTCAGTATCTGTGTCCATACGTATGGACACGGGACACGAGCATACATCTGAAGTTTCCGTGTAACGCAGATCTGAATGATTACCTATATGCATTCTTAATATCCCTGGTGAAAAGAAATCTTTGAAATCCACGGACAAAACCGTTAAGATTTCTAGATCTCTAAAATGGTTACTTGGACACAGAACCCTATGTGGTAACACTACGTGATTAAATATAAGTAGAGGGAAAAGTGAAGCCAAACCTATCAATATCCATAACCAAAACTGAATGATTACCTATATACATTCTTAATATCCCTAGTGAAAAGAATTCTTTGAAATCCACAGACAGATAAGATTTCTACATCTCTAAAACGGCTAACACTTGGACGGAACCCTATCAAACATACACTACGTGACTAAATATGAGCAGGGGAAAAAGTTAAGCCAAACCTATCAATATCCATAACCAAAGCAGGCAAACGGTCAGCAAATTCCTGCAAAAGAAAATCCACATACAAGCAAGCTGAACATTAAATGTCAATCTATATAGATTACATGTATCCAAAGAGGTGCAGCTGAATGATTTACCTATATGCATTCCTAATATCCCTAGTGAAAAGAAATCTTTGAAATCCACGGACAAAACCGTTAAGATTTCTAGATCTCTAAAATGGCTAACACTTGGATGGAACCCTATTTGAAGCTAACCGAACATACACTACATGACTAAATATAAGCAGGGGGAAAAGTGAAGCCAAACCTATCAATATCCATAACCAAAACTGAATGATTACCTAGATCTCTAAAATGGCTGACACTTGGACGGAACCCTATCAAACATACACTACGTGACTAAATATGAGCAGGGGAAAAAGTTAAGCCAAACCTATCAATATCCATAATCAAAGCAGGCAAATGGTCAGCAAATTCCTGCAAAAGAAAATCCACATACAAGCAAGCTGAACATGAAATGTCAATCTATATAGATTACATGTATCGAAAGAGGTGCAGCTGAATGATTACCTATATGCATTCTTAATATCCCTAGTGAAAAGAAATCTTTGAAATCCACGGACAAAACCGTTAAGATTTCTAGATCTCTAAAATGGCTAACACTTGGACGGAACCCTATTTGGTAACCAAACATACACTACATGACTAAATATAAGCAGGGGGGAAAGTGAAGCCAAACCTATCAATATCCATAACCGAAACTGAATGACTACCTATATGCATTCTTAATGTCCCTAGTGAAAAGAATTCTTTGAAATCCACGGACAGATAAGAGTTCTAAAATGACTAACACTTGGACGGAACCCTATCAAACATACACTACGTGACTAAATATGAACAGGGGGAAAAGTTAAGCCAAACCTATCAATATCCATAACCAAAGCATGGTCAGCAAATTCCTGCAAAAGAAAATCCACATACAAGCAAGCTGAACATGAAATGTCAATCTATATAGATTACATGTATCGAAAGAGGTGCAGCTGAATGATTACCTATATGCATTCTTAATATCCCTAGTGAAAAGAAATCTTTGAAATCCACTGACAAAACCGTTAGGTTAGTTGCTTCCTCAATAGCAATAAGTAATCTTTAAACTGCAGGTTAAACTGTGTCTAGTTGGTTTGGATGCTTAATTAGTGATCTCTAAAATGGCTAACACTTGGACGGAACCCTATGTGGTAACCGAACATACACTACATGACTAAATATAAGCAGGGGGGAAAGTGAAGCCAAACCTATAAATATCCATAACCAAAACTGAATGATTACCTATATGCATTCTTAATATCCCTAGTGAAAAGAAATCTTTGAAATCCACGGACAGAACCGTTAAGATTTCTAGATCTCTAAAATGGCTAACACTTGGATGGAACCCTATGTGGTAACCAGACATACACTACATGACTAAATATAAGCAGGGGGAAAAGTTAAGCCAAACCTATCACTACCCATAACCAAAGCAGGCAAATGGTCAGCAAATTCCTAGGAAAGAAAATCCACATACATGCAAGATGAATAAGGTATGTGAATGCAACACATAAATGGTTCGTCTATGTTGCAGTAAACATCAATACCCATACTTAAAGCCATACTTAAAGGAGTGAGCCAGGATATACAAATAAAAACTAGTACATAAGTTTCCTAAGTAATTACTTATCATACTAAATTAGAATGAAAGGATATTTAAACCATGCCTCCCCCTCGCTAGAGTACAAATGAGAAAATCGAAGCCAGAAGAAGAGATGCCAAGAACGGTAAGCTGGCAGTTGGGTGCATTTAGTAGCATATTTTGGTTTAACAGCGTATACATGACTTCCTAGCACTAGTGATCATAACTTTTTCTACAATAATGTATTTTGCAGCACCCGAGTTAGTGCCAAGCAGTTTTAGGTTAATAAAGGTGTGGCAGTGTCTTTAACAGTGCCAAAACACTTTTAGGATGCTACCCTCTTCCACCACCAAAACACTTTTATCGACAAAGGAATGCAAATTCCGTAGTTATATGTTAAGCAACTCAATCTTCTTCTCTACCCGATCCAGAACCTGACAACAAAACATTTTACAAGAAAGGTTAATACTTGAGACTAGTAAAAATCAAAAGAATTAACTCCTTGCCATTCAGTCATTTATCATTAAAATGATAATAATAGAGCTGATTTGGGAAAAAGCCTCTTAACATGAGGAACCCTAATTTATCAATTTACACAACTGGTTGGGTTTATCATCAAACATGCAACCAAACAAATCTATCATCAAATTATAACTCAAAAAACAGATCAAACCATGAAACAACTTAAGCAAATTGAATAAAAAAAATAAAAGGTACTTGCTACTTACGACGAAATGAAAAAGATCAACTCATTAGTCCAAGGCGTACCAGAGTTACAACCAAAAAAAAGATAAAACTACAAGCCATGAGAGGATCAGGGGTTTGATGAAGGTTGTCGATAGTTTTTTTCTCTGTGGTGGTTTTAATAGAGAAGAAAAACAGTTGTGGTGGCGGCTACTGGTTTTACAAGAGAGAACTGGGGAAGGAAGAAGAAAGTAGTAGAAATGATATGCTGGCGGTAATTCTAATGAGACTATAAACCTAAGCTTAATGGCTGTGATCAAATTATAAGAAATGGATGGCTATTATTGATTCGAAGTTTTGGTTTGGATAGAAACCTTAACTGAAACTGTTACTGTCGGTTTTCTGAAACTGATAAATCCGATATCTATAATTTTGGTGTTGTTTTGCTCATGGTTACATATGGAGGACTAGGTATCACCTCGGTACGGCCGAGGCTCAAAAAACTGTGTGTCAAATGTGGATGTCTTGTCCTTAACTAAGCAAGCGTTTTGTCCACCTTTAATAAAAAGAAAAAAACAAGTGTTTGTCAAAAAATTCATTTTTCTTCATGAAGTTATTCTGATTTTATGTATATCATGTATAATCTAAAAATGCAGTGTATTCATGAGACAAAAATACAATATGTCATGACTTATTATGCGTATATGTACAAACTCCAAATATTTTTGCATCCCTATAATAACCTTTAAAACTAGAAAAAAAATTGGGCGGCCTTCGGTAAACTAAATAAATCGAGGATTATTATTTTCGATACTGCAAATTATTCCTCCTAATATTAGTTACAAGGTGAAAAATTTGATTCAAAGCTTTATGCTCCAAGAAAAAGAGATCGTGTGGCATACCCATACTCGGCTTTAAGTATATTACGCGATTGTCATTCTTGCGGTTGAGATAAATTAAGTTGAGAGTTCGAGAAAAAAATTTAGCCCACCCAAACATAAATTCCTGATTCCGTCGCTGCCAACAGTCCTGGACATACTCTTGAAGAAGCAGTTGTATTTCTTTATGTAATCAATTCGTGATGCTCCCTTACCAATTAATTCACAATGTAGGTTTATTAGTCGAACTTGATTTTTTTTTTAACATTATAAAACGTGACCTGCAATTTAAACTCAAGAATCACAACGAATACTCATGGCCTAGTAAGCATCATTCTAACTGTACTTTGTTGATTCTTAGGTTAATTACCTCCTTAGAGATAGATTTGCAAGATCAAAGTTGGCAGATATGGTATTTGTTCAACACCTTCTTACCGTCACCACCTTCTTACCATCTTTTCTTGCTTTCTTGTGCAAACAAACATTGTTTTAATGTACGACCCTCTATTGAATTGATTAGAATGAATTTCTTTCAATATAGTAGATTGTTGGTTTCATCAAAACTCGAAAAGGATAAATAGTGTTTAATGACCAATTTCACCAATGGAACTTAGAGTAGTGAATCCTTCTTATTTCCCTTACACTAACACACGGAATATTGCAACTTGTGAGAAGTCTGAAAGAAGATCAGAGAGCTCGACTCTTTTATATTTTCACATTATGTTCTTTTTAACCTCTAACACGGCGTATTTTCAGCCTGCTTCAATTTTAACTAATTAACGTTTTTGTCTAATCATCTTTAGCATTCTAGAAATCAATAACGACTGTCATAGCCGATTGCCCATAGAACATTGCCAGAATAAATTGTAAAAAAAAGAGTCCCGTTAAGGCAGGTTAGGGACGGGGAGAAACATGGCCGCAGGTCCGGCGTCTGCTTAGTTTAGGATTAAGTGGTTAGGCTAATGTTATATTTGGTCGGGCCAATGAATGATCATTGCCGTCCAACCTAGAAATAATCTCGTCCGTTCTTTATCCATCATAGACAATTAGACACCACCTTTCCTTAGAACATTGATTTGCTGGAAAACTTATCAAGGGATTTATGGACCTATTTTTTTTTAACCCTAAATCCCATATATATATATATATATATATGTATATATGCAACTTTAAGATCTAGGAATGATGCCAAATGGTACAAAGACTTTAAAATACGAAAACTCTATAAATCTTAGGAATTTTAATTGAATTACCAAACACACAAGGAATTTATATGAATCCCAGAATTCGTAATTCCATGGGATTATAAATTCTGGAAATGTGAATTCTACAAACAAACCCATCATACCTTTTTTCTGTGTTATGTTTTTGCTCCCTTTGTTTCGAAGCTTTTCTTAAGTGGCTTCTTTAGCTTCCTTTCCTGGTTTTTATGGAGGGCGTTGGGATCGTACTCCATGTACTCTAAGTTTTTCATCTATAAAATGTTTATTTATCGATAAAAAAAAACATGTTTTTCTTAACTCATGCATTTCCTTAACATATCATCATTTTGACATATTGGCAACTCCGTGAAAAACAACTCAGAGAACAACACATGACGTTACTTGACTGCCACGCAACTTATTGGCGAAAAATATCAAGAATTCAATGGTTGCAATCGGGTGATCGTAACACCACATTCTTCCACACCAAAGCAACAATCCACCGAAGTTGGAATAACATCCAGCAACTTCAAGATCATCAAAACAATTGGAGTTCTGGAGACAAAGATGTCGTGGTTGAACTAATGCTTGATCACTTCACCGATCAATATACGGCTCCAAGTACAATGATAGATGAAAGCCTATTTGCAGTAATAACACCAAGGTTAACACCAAGGCAATGCGCCTCGCTGACGAAAGAAGTAACTCCTACAGAGATCAAACAAGCATTATTTTCCATTAACTCTGAAAGTGCTCCAGGTCCGGACGGATACACTAGTAAGTTTTCAAAGTTTTACGGAAACAACCCACATACAATTAATAGAGATGGTACATAGTTTCTTTAACTCCTTGATATCCACCCACTCATGAACCATACAAACCTAACTTTAATCCCCAAAATAGACAACCCATCCAAACCATCACAATTCAGGCCTATAGGACTCTGTAATGTCACCTACAAAATCATTTCAAAAATCCTAGTCAAACTCTTACGCCCCTTGCTCCCTTTTTTAATAAGCCCTTACCAAAGTGCTTTTGTACCCCAAAGATTTATCCAAGATAACATAACAATTGTTGGGGAGCTCTTTCATCATATTAAAACCTCAACCAACAATAAAGATCCCAAAATAGCACTTAAATTAGATATTGGAAAGCCTATGATAGTCTAGATTGGGGTTTCATTAGAAAAGCCTTTACCAAATTAGGTTTCATGAACTTTCATAGAATACATCATGCTTTGTATATCTACGGTTACATACTCAATCAACATCAACGACGCGCCACATGGATATATCACTCCAACTAGAGGAATAAGACAAGGGGATCCACTTTTCTCATATGTGTTTATTATTTGTGCGGAAATTCTCTCAACAAACTTGGGAAACCTTGAGGCCAACAAAGCTATGAAGTGACTACGCATTTCACAAAAAGCTCCATCAATTCTCCATCTTATGTATGTGGACGATCTCCTCATCACATATAAGGCTACAGCGGAAGGAACAAATCAACTCAAGCACCTTGTCCAAGCATACAACACATCAGCAGGCCAACACATTAATTCTTCGAAATCCACAATCATCCATCATCCAAAGCTCAACCAACAACAATTACTTGACCTTCATCAAGCTTTCAATATGCCCACCACCTCGACACCCCCGATCTACCTAGGAATCCAATTTAAAAATAGAAGATCCTCTCGTCACATTTTTGAACCTCTGCTAAATAGGTTGGCACGCAAGGCAAAGGGCTAGATGACGAAATGCCTAACACCTTCGGGAAGATTAGCTCTAAAAAAATCTTCCCTAACCCCTACATCAAACCACATCATGCAAGCACAACTTCTACTGTTAATGTGAATAAGAAAATAGATCGCATCACCAGAAACTTTTTTGGGGACATGACTCCTCAATCAAAAAGCTTCACCCCACTAGGTTATGATAAGGCGACTAGGACCAAAGCGAGAAGGCGGGCTAGGAATTCGAAGAAACGACGATCATAATAAAGCGTTACTAATGAAACGGGCCTGGAACATCCATGAAAAAGCGAGATTCAATCTATTACAGCCTTTGTAACGAAAAATATCTTAAACAACAACCCTGTTTTCGGGAACTCCAACTAACCCATCTTGATCGGTCCCCAATGGAGGCAATTAGCATCCCTAATTCCCACCGATTAAACATCATCTTTTCTACAAAATTGGAGATGGATTAACAACCCCTATTCAAGAAAAGCTGGATCCCAGGTTCGTTAATGCTCTGGACCGTGGTGCTTTACCCAATCCAGACGATCGTTGATCTCATTGATCATTTCACTCATACGGAATCATGATAAACTAAACCTCTTGCCACCCCATATAATCCAACGAATCGTAAATATCCACCTACCCCAAAATAACCCATCTGATAGAATCATCTAGCCTTACACCAAATCTGGAAAGTACACCACATCATCTGGATATCAGTGTTTAACCAGCTTATCGGATCATTCCCACTTAAACCCCTTACACCAACCAAGTTTCTTTGGACACTCCTATGTCCTCCAAAATTACAGATTTTCTCGTGGAAAGCAATCAACGAAGGCCTCCCGACCTTCACCATTCTAAATTACAGCCACCTTACCGATACCAACATTTGTCCACAATACAACTCCAATACGGAATCTGTGGTCATATTCTCGTCCCTTGTCAAGTGGCGGTGGGCCCGCATAAATACCTCCTCTCACAAGACTCCTATTCATTCAAACACCCCCAAAATATTCTAAACTTTCCAAACCCCGGATGACAATCACAAATTCTGATCGAAAACTCATCACTTTGTCAAAAGGTCTTGTTTCCTTTTACGAGTCATTATGGATAGCTAGGAATGACTATATTTATCGACAAAGGCAACCAAATCCGGTAACATCACCCGGAGGGCTATCGAGTCTACAACAAGAATTCTCTTGGGCACGGGAGAACCTCCCTCTGTAGTACACGGAATACCGACTCTTGCGGACCAAGAAATACAACACGAACGTCTACAACAATCTTCATAGGGTGGGTTAAACACAGTCTAGGCGTATCCAAGATCAACACGGATGGAGCAGACACGAGGACACCCGGGAATAGGTGGAGCAGGTTTCATTTGTAGGGATGTACTAATACCTTGGTAGCCGTGGCACAACCACTAGGAATCACCGGCGCCCTCACGGTGAGTCATAGGCAATGCTCATAGCGAGCAGGACGGCAAAAGAACGAAGTTGGCCAAAGGTTCAATTTGAAACTGATTCGGAAAACTTGCTTTGATTCTCAACCTCAGACGACAATCCTCATTGGTATATCTCAGGAATGATATCTAAAACCAAACAAATCATGAGACAGATCCCCTGCACCGTCAAGCACAACTACGGAAAGCAATCAGGCAGCGGATGGACTGGCCAATCCAGCGACGAACAACAGCCAACTGGAGAACCTTACAACTTTATTTTGGGATCATACAATCCCACCATGCATTAATCAAATTGTAATGGATGACTCCTTGGGTATCACATACCCTCATGTAATTGCTGCCTAATTCTAATAATATATTTCATGCTTCAAAAAAAAATCACCATTTTGACTTTGTAGGCACGGATACTAAGCGACAACAATAAGTTCCCAAAAATTGCTGACCCACTCATGAAAGGACAGTATCCATGTATCGTGGACTTGTCCAATCTCCATAACTTGCAAAATTATGTTTGCAACAAGAAGCCCAGAAAAACCTTATGTATAGCGAAGTTGTGACTACTAGTTCAAATTTAGGAAGACCATCGATGTGCAATCGAAGATCATTTATTTTTAGTGCCGGACCGAAGATCATTTATTTTTAGTGCCGGACCTAGAAACTTTTTGATAAGGGGTCAAACATTAATATTTAAAATTGAGAGGGGTCAAAGACTGAATTATCTAACTAAATAGCACTTGGAAATCAAAATTGAGTGGGGTCTACCGACCCCACTTGATCCCACTGTGCGTCCGCCACTGTTTGCTTTGTTTCCGGCAACAACCATGGATTGGTGCGTAGATGCACAAGTAGTTGCATAAATAGAATCACGAGGTGAGAGGTTGAGTAAAGAAATATATGGAACAATGATGTAAGGCGGGGTTACTCGACACGATAAGTGGGATTTGTTTGTAATCAGTACTCGTTTTTAGTTTTTGATACATTTATCATCTCGGAACCAGTCTGGCCTGGAGGTTGACCACCGGTAATGTTTGCCTTTGTTTTTTTTTTGCAACTGATTTCCATGACTTGCAGCTGCTAAATTTTCCGCAGAGAGATATACGTATACCACTTACTTTCTATTAATGTGTATCTGAATTGTGCAGTAAGCACGGTACTAATGATACATATGTTAAGACCGAGTCTTATGGAGATGTCTAAGGTCTTCCCAAAAGAAAAAAAAAGTCACCTAAAGCCCCTCTTCCCGCTAGCCTTCCCTAGCGTGCGGGAATCTCAGTAGGAAGACTCCGGATACGGCTAATGGTTAGCCGTTCTAAAAAAGTGAAAAACGGATAATGATTTTCCGTTTCTTTCTTACAACTCTTACAACTTAGTGGGGTCAGGAGATATTTTAGCTTAAAACTCGTGTAACTTATATAAACCGGATAACCATCCTCCGTTTTGGGGGAAATTAGTGGGACCAATAGAAAAATAAGTGGGGTTTCAAGAGAAATAAGTGATGTTTCAAGATTTGGTGGACCCGCCAAATTAGAAAACAGATAATTATCGTTTGTTTTTCTCTTAAAACCAGGAAAGCCAAAAGAGCTAGGCTCTTCCCAGACTGATGTGTAAAGGCATTTGGGAAGAGGTTGGGAACCTCCACAAGACCCGGCATAATGCGGGGAAAATGATATTTCAATCGGACCTTTAGGTATTTTTAAGTACATTATAATCGACTTTGTTTACGAACCTTTATATTCGGCGAAACTGATACTTATTTATGAGCCTTTATATTCCAGGATCCTTTTGTTGTTATTTGGGCTAAGAGCTGAAATGCCCCAATTTGGATGGCATGGTTGCCAAAATGCCCCGAAATTTGAAAAAAAATTAAAATGCCCCATTCTGTCCATTTAGCCATTAGTTGTAGTTAAGTGGTCAAGTCACCACACATGTGAATTCGCACGTGCCAAAAAAGACTGTCATAACCCCAAATTTAAAGATTAAACCTCATGGTGCCACGTAGTGATCTACTGAGTGGCCAGATATTAGAAATGACCAGAGCATGCGAGAAATTCGAGTGAACTTTCAATTACCAAAATGACCTTCATGTTTCAGAAAATGACTCGCGTGTCTTATGCTCTGATGTTTTGACACGTCGCACATATCTTAAAAATGGACGGCTACTGATTCCTTGATGGTTTTACTAAAATTACTTAAAAAAAAAAAGAAAAAGTCCAACGGCCGGCTACGGATTCCGACAGTTGATACAAATTGTCATCTTCATCTTACACTTTTGAGTATATTTGCAACTATAACAAAGAAATCAATCCTTTTCAATCAACACAATGGCTTCTATGGTTATTACGATTGCGAGAACTACATAGAGCTTTTAAGTGAATAGCTGATAAAATAAAGTTGGGTTTGTGCAACAATGAATATGGACAGATAAATCCACGGACACATCCAAGTCTTTGTTAAACTCATGAGATGGTAAAGATGTTTTGGTTTAAAAGTGACTTGGAATGTAGTTGTCATCTCTTGCACTTTGTTTGCTAGAATCATTTCAACCACATCTCAAACCCATCTTAATGTCCTGCACCAACAAACAAGAAAATTTTAGAAACTTAAGTCTGTAAACACTACTTATCGCCATATGATGATATATCTTATAGCATGAACTACACAGATTTGTTTGGGATTCATTTAGAAGTTTGTCAATAACCAAGTCTTTGTAACACTTTGAAAATTATCGACAAATTCTTGGTAAATTAAGTGATAGCTATCCATTCTTAAATTAATCGCAACAAGACTAGGATAAATACTGGATAGATACACCAGAAATTCAAAATATTATCATTCACATCGAGTCACAACGAGCATTCTCCAAGTCTTTCTAATAGACAACCTAGTAAAGATACATACATGCTACTAAAATGCTAGATTTATCACACATCAAACAATATATGACCAGGACCTTAATTTTAAAACTTACATAAAGAAAATGTCACTAATTGAAGAAAACTGAAGACAAATCACAAAAGAAGACTCAGAAAAAGGTTAACATTGATTTATGCGGCAAGCTGACACAGGTTTCTTGATTCTCCAAAGTGATTTATTTAGAATAACCTACAAAGCGAACAGACAACACGTGCTATCCAAAAAATGGTACCACCCCAACTTAGCAGCATCGCTGAAACAGAGTTATCTATAATCAACAAAAACATCATGCATGAATCGATTTTAGCAAAAATAAAAAAAGGGTTTGGATTACTTACTTGTTTTCCGAAAGTAAAATACTCTTCTCTGATCAAAATCAAAATAGATCCATATCTCGATCTAACTCATGATTCAATCTGTCTCTAACTCCCGATCAATCTCTCTCTCTACCCATCTCTATTTACCTCTCTCTGGATATCTATCTCTCTTGATTTAACTCCCTCTTTTTCTTTTCTCTCTCCGATCTCTTTTTGTTCTTTTCTTCTTCTTTTTTTTTTCGTTTTTGTTTGAACCCGCCTAACTAGAAGAGGAGATAAGGAAATCCGAATGGGTAACACGGGCAATCACGTGTCAGACCATACGTATCAGTCACTGGTCAATTCTATTTGGGGTACAAGTGACATTTCATATAATCATTGACCGGTCAAAAAGGCCTCAGTTGACCTCTTAACTGGTTCTAACGGTAGACTAAACAGAACGGGGCATTTTAATTTTTTTTGAAAATCTGGGGCATTTTTGCAACCATGCTTCCCAAATTGGGGCATTTTGGCTATTTTTCCTTGTTATTTCATCATAGAAGGAAAGATGTTGCTTTGTTGATTTTCCCTTACTTTGGCCCCCAAGCACTTTAAGCTGGGTATTGAGTTCTGTAAATATCAGTTATAGAGAAGCTTCAATATCAATATATCAATAATAGAAGGTTCAAAAATGACCACTTGGTACCGCAGTTCACTCCAGCTAGAAATGGATTCCTGAATAAACATACTGTTATACAATTTTATCCCTGACAGACTCCTCCGTATTCATTGCTACCATCATCCAAGGGACGTCTCTACCATTTTAGAGGCTCGTGGCGAATTTTCAAAATTGGCCCTTTTTTTCACATGGGCATAAATGATAAATGAAGAATATGTTCAATAACCCATTAATGTATGCTCACACCGTTGTGAAAAATAAAACAACTAAAATCTGATGTCGGAGGCTGCTCACATTTTTAGCATTTTTTTTTCCTTGGTTTTTGCCTAAAAATATGCCAGGGAGAGTTGCAAAATGTTAAAAAAATGAATAAATTAACTTCAGGAAGAAAAACTTTTGAGGATTCACAAAATATAAAAGAGGAGCGATCCCTTGACATGGGGCGGATTTGACAATTTTTGACAGTCTCATGTAGGCCGTTAGATGGCTACACAAGAACGGCCAAGATCATTACACAATAAAGTGGGTATTTGGATTAAATTGTGACCCGTATTAAAGAGATCATAATTTTTGCCTCTCCATTCCTTCTTTTTCTACCGAAATTCTAATAATCAAATCTTCGATGTTATAATCAAATCTTCTCCTTCAAAAAAATAAATAATCAAATCTTCGATGGTTATCTCGTATTAAAATTACTTATTGTTACAAGCTTCATGTCACCATCTTAAATAATTTTAGAGGTTGATGATTTGGTTTGTATAATCCTAGATTGAATGTTCTATCCTGTTGTAAACCAAACTAAGGGTAGAAAAATAGGAAATCATGTTTAGATAAGATAGTAAATCAACTCTTGTGACAAATTAAAAGTTCCCAATTATTTACACCTCCTCATCTCAGTCTAATAACCTTGAAGTTAATATTTTGGCTGCTTCTGTTCCCTTCTCTCAATTCAAGTTTGGTTCTCTCTTTAACCCTAACCTTCCTTTTGTTTTTCTATCTTCCAATTTCATATTTTGTATGATGCGATGAAATCATCATGAAATCGACTTTCAGTTATAATTATGGAAATGTTTAGTAGCAATTTTCGATTTTGATTTGATTTAATCTTTAAATTCGTCTAGTTTCATTTTCTTGTTCATTTTTATTTTGTTCTTGCGTATTCTTCAGAAGCTTTGTTTTCTTGGGTTAGACATATGTGAAAAAATTGAAATATGTTTTCCTTCTCCGATCGATCCAACTTCCAGGTATGAGAAAGCAAAATGGTAACAAACAGATAAAAGGGAAGAAGGTAAAATGTCTATGTCGGGTACAATTTCATCCGATTGACCCATATTATTTTTAACGATCTAGACTGTTCTTATATGGTCATCTAACGACATACGTGAGACTGTTAAACTTTGTCAAATAATCCCCTGTCAATGGAACGCTCCTCAATATAAAAATATAAGCCAAAAAATTACAAAAGTTAATTTTTTTTTTTGAAGCATAATTACAAAAGTTAGTATTATTATTATTATTATCATTTTTTTTCTGATTGACTAAAGTTTTTATTATTGTTGTCCTTGGTTTTAAATGAACGCGCAATTGGGGGATATGGGAATTAATTGGGGGATATGAATTACTTCCCCCAACCCATGGTGTGTGCTAAGGGGTGACTTTTGGGGGCGAAAATACTAAAACACCCTTCCCTCAAAATAAAAATCAAAAAACTTAAAATCAAAAAACAAAATCATATTCCCCATTTCCATCTCCACTTCTTATTAATCATTTTAGGGTTAAAACTTTGAAACCCAAATGTTCCCCATTCTCTTTCAAATTCTAAATTTTCCCCATTTCATTTCAAATTCTCTTCTCCTTCTCTGTCGGAAGTGATGAAGAACATGTCGGAAATGATAAAGAACATCTTAGGAAATGATGAAGACCACGCTAGGAGTGATGAAGACCATGCCGGAAGTGATGAAGAACATGTCGGAAATGATGAAGGTCACGCCATAAGTGATGAAGACCATGCCGGAATTGATGTAATTCAATGCCGGAACTAAATTCCGGCATGCTCGGTATAAATCTATTAATGCCGGTAGTCAAGTGAAAAAAAAACAATTTTACGAATACTTTTCATCATGTGCGGCATAGAAATTTAGGATGAAGACCACACGGAAGTGAGTTCCGGCATGGTTATTAGGATGAAGACCACGCCTAAGTAATGAAGAACATGTCGGAAATGATGAAGACCATGTCGGAAGTGATGAAATTCAATGCGGAACTAAGTGCCGGCATGCTCGATATAAATCTATCAATGCGGTAGTTAAGTGAAAAAAAAATCAATTTTACGGATACTTTTCATCATGTTCCTAGGCATAGAAATTTAAGCAAAAACCATCTTAGAAAAATAGTTCCGGCATGCTCGAAAATCGGATAAGCTGTCTTAGGAAGTAGACTGATTAAAACCAGAAAAAATAGGTTTTGAAGATCAAAACCTGAAATTTTTTGAATACCATTATGAAAATTTTGTAAAACCTGAATTGCTACGCCCCCCGAACCCCCCGATAGTGGCAAACAATTTATGAAAATTTCCAACAAATGCCGGCATGGTTTTTTGGTTGAATACCATGCCGGCACCAAGCTTTTTCAGCTGCAACAATGGTGGATTCAAAGAAAAAAATTCAAATTTTCAACCTCTTGGCAGCAATTCTCTCATCACAATCATCTTCCATTTTCAAAAAAAAATTTCCACTCAAAAACCATTTCCCCTCCTTCTACTCTCAACTAACCCACACAAATTCAAATAAAAATAAATACACACTAATTTATCCCCCAAATACTTAACATTTTACTAATTATAATTAATCAATAATCCTGATTAGTGGGGGCTAGATTAGGAATTAAAAAAATAATTACATAGGGGGTCACCCAGAATTGCTATTGGGACACCGTTTTTGTCCTATAGCTATATCCCCCAATTAATTCCCATATCCCCCAATTGAGCCTTCTTTTAAATCTAGGAAAATGAAAATGCTTCAAAAAAAAAAAAAGAACCATATATTAGGGTATACATAAAAATTTTGAGGCATACCAATTTATTTTCCTAACTAGGGTATGTTTATAAGGGGTGTCTAATAGGTATGCAATGACCTATATACCCTGAAACGGTTTATATTATTAAATTACCCTTATTTTTAATTTAAACAAAAAATCAAAATCAGTTTTATATGTAAACATCTTCTTTTCTCGTTTATCTGACCCCTTTCGTGAAACAGTCGATACAAAATTTAATCGTGAAAATTTAAACGTCGATTCGTAAAAATTGGATCGTCCATCAAACACAACTACAAAAATAACTCGCACAAAGATACCTGCAGTTAGTAGTCATATATTCTAAATCTTCTTCTAAACCGCCAATTAAAAAAACCAAGAAGAAAGTACTCATTGAATTTGATTCTCTTGAACATCTAAAACTTGTAAGAGATAATAAAACTTGCATTTCCCGTGTGCTTAACAATTTGCAAATGCGGAGGTAATGTCCCTAATAGGGCCAGAAAAATATAATAATATAGATTGTAAACTGATAAAAAGATATCCGAATACCACATCACAGTCTCATGATATTAACATAAAAATGAAAAAGAAATCCTAAAAAGACGATTTTGTTTTAAAGTCTCCAAGTGTATCTTGACTTGAGTGCCTTGTTTGCAATAGTCATTTTTGGGTGGCGATCGTGCTAGGCGTCTTTGTCTTTGGGAACACATGTTGCCAGACATTTTAATGTACAAAAAATGGGATTACGACGACATTGAGACATACATTCGTACCAGCAGGATCTGCTGAATGCTTCACTTTTTCCAACAAACACTCCCACCATTAGTATCGCCACCAAAAAAATAACCCGCATAGTTTTTCCTTCCATTTTATCGAAACACCAAGGATTTTCTTTCTCAATCTCTTTTATCTTGATACTTTGATGGAGATCAAACGATCAATTTTTAGGATTTCTATTGCCGAAGATAAGCAAGAAAGAAAAAACTTAAACAAGACACAGAGTTACGTGGTTCAGCTTATAGCTTACATCCACTGGAGAATAGAAATTAGTATATTATTCTTTTTTGTTTAACCTCAAGATCACAGCCACCATATATACAGATTGACATGATACTGACAGTACCAAAAGACGCCAAATAAAGAATGGCAATTACTGTAAGATTATCTCACTTACCATAAGTGACACCGTGTGAGAACTAACGATCTATACAATTAATAAATAATATTTTCACCAGGATTCGCTTCTCCATTAATGAATAATACTGTATTTAATTTGTGCACACTCTTTAAAGGAATTTCTATCCAACCCATGACTACATATTTGGCATATAATCAAAAATATATTATTTCTTTTTATTATCTAATATCATAATACCGAAAATAGATCAGGGACGGTATTAGGGGTGGCTTACCAGTTGCGGCTCACCCCAAAATTTCTACAAAGGTGTTTTGTTAGTGTAATTTTTAACATTTGTAAAATTTAGCCAGTGTAAATTTTAATTAGCCCATTAATTGTTAAAATATGATTAAGTGGAAGAAATCGGAAGATTTTGGAACCCGGTCCCACATGAATTAATTTTTGAAAAGCATCTCAACCGTTCAAAGGCTATAGGGAAAAACAAGTATTCATGATGTTTCTTAAAATCAGGTATTGAATGGGCTCACATGTTACGTGTCAGTTTGATAAAATAAAACTGTGTCAAATGGGGGTGTCTTGTCCTTAACTAAGCAAGCGTTTGTCCACCTTTAAAAAAAGAAAAAAAAGCAAGTGTTTGTCCAAAAATCATTTTTCTACTATGAAGTGACTACAATTTTATGTATATCTATGTATAATCTAAAAATGCAGTGTATTCATGAGACAAAAATACAATATGTCATGACTTATTATGTGTATATGTACAAATTCCAAATAGTTTTGCATCCCTATAATAACCTTTGAAACTAGAAAAAAATTGGTAGGCCTTCTACCTAAAATAAATCGGGATTATTATTTTCGATACGCAAATTATTCGTCCCTTATATTAGTTACAAGCCAAAAATTTGATTCCAAGCTTTGTGCTCCAAGGAAAAGAGATCGTGTGGCATACCCATACTCGCTTTAAGTATATTACTACGGTTGTCATTCTCGCAGTTGAGATGAATTAAGTTCGAGTTCGAAAAAAAAAATTAGCCCACCCAAACATAAATTCTGGTTCCAAATTGAAATAGATGGAGAATATATTATTTCTTACATGGACATAGGAGTGCTATATATCTATCTTAAGAGTGAGCGCTCACACGTGGCACTCCTCCTTCTCATTAGGAAGAATTGTCACTCGCACTTTCTGACACTCTTGACCCATTTGCCTTGCTTGATTAACACTTCGACTCCCCGGTGATCATATTCTCGTCCACCCGACTCTCTCCCATAATCGCGACCTTCTCTCCTTAACTAAATCATCTTTCTCAACTAGCCTATCCATTAGCCTCTCTGACAAGCTTCATGAGTTTCGGTATGGCATCACTTGTCTTCCCCCTTTGACATTAATGCAACTAAATAATTTCCTAATTATAAATGAATAAGTGAATGAAATCATCACAATATAATCAAACTTTAGGTTATAGTTAGGCTATAATCTTTAGGTTTGGACTGAGAAAGTGTTGCAGTTTAAAAAGGTTTCAGAATTCCCATACAACTAGAACTAGGGGGTTTCCTAGCTAATTCATATATATACACACCCGATCCATCTTTATGATGCTTAACAACCAAACATAAGAGAAACAGTAATATTCGTGAAAAAGGAAAAAATCTTGTTGAAGCAGCAGCATGCCTCACCCGTCTTTGAGTTTTTTTCATTGCATGCTTCTTAGGAGGAAAAGAGCAATTTCGAAGAAAAAAAAATCATGTCAACTAAAAATTGATCAAGGGGAAGAGGAGAAGCAGAGTGATGGAAAGAGGAGTTGTAGAAGAAGAAGAGCAGACACGACAAAGAACGGATATGTGAAGATCTTCACGGGAAATGATGATTGAAAATATTCGACGAGATTACTGAGTCGGACTTTAACGGTTTGCTCTTTCGTCGGTAAATCTTGGTACAATTCAATCCTTAACGATTCAAGATTTTCTGCAATTCACTATATTCAAAACAAAAATAAACCATTTCTAGTCTTTCATATACTTAATGTTTGGAGAAAAGGCTGCAGTAGAAAAGTTTACTTTTTCAGTTTTTTAAGACGAGAAAAGGCATGCACGGATATTAGAATTCTCTTAGATCTGGATTTCCCAAGTTTGTATGAAGTAGTAGGTTTTTGCAATGGCTTAACTTGTTTGAAAGTATCCAATGCGCGTAGTTATACTCGTGGTTACATGATTGTCATTAACCAGAACAGGGGTGACATATTAAACCTCATGTATTTACGTCCTGCTGGGGGATACAGATTCTTGGGCCATGGTTTTAGTTTTGATTCATTATCGCAAGTATACAAGGTTGTCATTGTTTTACATCGAAGCCAACGACGAGCTTCTTTGCATGGTTGTTACATTGGGAACTATGTCATGGAGAAAGATAGTTACTAGAATTGTTGATATCTCACCACCACCGACCACCGGGTACTTCTCCTTTTCCTAGTCCAATGGTCACTAGAGTTTCGAGTTCGTTTAGTAGACAAGCCACTTTGCGGGGTGATCTTTTGCGGAGGACCAAGAGTGAAGTTAGTAATAGTAATGACATTGAGATGTTGCTCTCTTTGACCTCCACAACGAGAAGATTCACTTCATTAAACTCCCTACAGTGTGTACTCTGACGTCAACACCGACAGCTGAGCGTCGATATTTAGCCGAGATGATCATTATCTCAGGTTTAAAGGGTACCCTTGTATTGCACATTACGAGAGGATAACAACAAGATCCAACAATGATCATCACGGCCATCGTTGTAATTATCAGGCAGGTGTTTGTTGTTGTTACAAGCTTCAAATGTATATATTGAAAGACAAGAACAAGCAAGTATGGACCCGGGAGGAAACTTTTGATGTTCGGATTATCGATCGAAAGGTTTACTACCAACTCCCCTCTGTTGCTTAATAAAGAAAAAGAATCCCCTACATAGGATCTTTGACACTCCCTCCTACACGTATTCTAACATTCTCGGATCGGGTATCGTATTGGTTTAATGGGGTTATACTCCACAATTTGCTAGAAAAATATCTCAAGGTGGTGGAATGCTCCACTTTTATCCTCGTATTTTTCAAACTAAGATGAATGAAGATCTAAAGCGTCTTGTTGGCATTGATGAGGATATTTATTGCCCCACCATGGATTATCGGTGCACGCTCAAGTTGAGAACATTATTTCTCACGAAACCTTCATCCCTAAAGAAGCTAAAACTAGGCGATTTTGAAAAAAAAAACGAACACTTGTTATGTTTTCTCTTAGTTTTATTTTGTCCTATTTTAGTTTTTTATATATTGGACTAGTAATTTTCGGTTATTGTTTATCTATTTTATTGAAGATCTATGCTTACGACTTAATAGACAACGACATATGGTTAATATGCTTAAACGAGATATACAAAAAATAAAATATGCCCTTCGCACCCGAGAAAAAGTTGTTCGTCGGGCCATACTTGATCATTTGATTGGCATTGTTTACCGCCTCTATGAACTTCCTCTCGTGCACTCTAAAATGGGGAGACAAAATCTACTCTTATGTAGAATTGGAAGAAAAAACTATTGCAAAACTTCTTCCAACGGAAGTGAAGAAGAGATGCAAGAAGGTGGTTGGGACGACGTCACTTGATATTAATTGTGCACATAAACATGAGATCTGAGATAGTGAGCAACTGATAAATTTGCCAGCACCCTGAAAGACACCATTCTAATTCTTTGCTTCGGAATCCCAAGAGAACAGTCCATCATGCCATGAAGCATGAACATTTATCTTTGTGATATTGACTGCAGGAGGGGGACCATGAAGGAGGAGGTTGAAGGCATTGATAATTTCCACTGGAATTTAAAGCGGACTAGCTTCTGTTCGAAATTTCTTAGAAGTAGATGTTGAACCGTTCATACCATGTGCTATGATTGTTTGAATGTGGGGATGTTTCTTCTCAAGGATTAATATACACCCAGCATCAAAGGCCCAAGCTGAACAGACCCCACAGAAACAGTCTTACTCACTATTTACACAAAACACAAGCCATAATTCATGATATCATTATCCACTACTGAGAGGAGTCATATATTCTTAGTCAGTAAAATGAAAAGATATACTGAGAGCTACGTAAACACTCTTAAAGAGTTTAAATAAAATTGGGTAGAAAGTGTTGCGGTTTAAAAAAAGTTTCCTACGCATAGTTTCAACCTTTTCATACATATATATATATTTACCGATCGATATACGTGATCTTTGAGCAACCAAACATAATAGAAAGAGTAATCTTCGTGAAAAAGAAAAAAAGCTTGTTAAACCGGCAACATGCCTCGGTTTTTGAGTTTTTTCACAATTTTGAAAAAAAAGATCATGTCAACTAAAAGTTGATCAAGGAGGAAAGAAGCGGGGAGAAGCGCGACAAGGAAAGGATATGTAAAATTTATCTTCCAGAGGAATTGATGATTGAAAGTATTACGGCGAGATTATCGGCTTCGGACTCTAGTAGTATCTTGTTGCGTCATTAAATCATGGTACAATTCAATCCTTAATAATTCAAGATTTTCTTTGGTTCACAATATTCAAAACAAAAACAAAGTATCTCTAGTCTTTAATCTACTAAATGTATCGAGTATCGGAAAGAAAAACATCTATTTTTTCACTTATTAGGACGAAAAGGCCACGGATATTAGATATCTCTCGAGTCTACGCATCCAATGTATACATGAAATACTAGGTTTTTGCAATGGTTTAGCTTGTATGAAAGTAGTTGGTGCACCTAATGATACTCATGGTCCAATAACTGTCTTTAACCCAAACGAGGGTGAAAGATTTGTTCTCCCTTGTTTACGTCCCTCTTTGAGGATACAAATTCTTGTGTCATGGTTTTGGTTTGATCCATTATCACAAGTATACAAGGTTGTAATAATTTTTACTTGAAGCCACAACGAGTTTCTTTGCATGGTCATTACGTTGGGAACTTTGTCATGGAGAAAGATCGTTACCCGTATTTTGATATCTCATCACCACCGGGTTCTTGTTTTTCGGTGGTCACTACTGATTCGAACGTTATGTAGACAAGCCCGCTCTTGCGGGAGTGATCTTTTTGGATGATGAAGAATAATGTCATCAAATGTCTTCTGGTTCGGCCTCCACGAAGAGAAGATTCACTTCATTCGACTTCCAAGCTGAATGTACTGCGACAACACCTACAATTTGAGCGTCGGTATTTAGCGAGATGATCATCTTACGGAGTTTAAAGGATACCCTTGTATTGCACGTTGAGAGGATAACGACAAGATCCAAGAATGATCATTGCGGCCATCGTCATGATTATCAGACTGGTGTTTGTTGTTGTTGTTTCAAGGTTCATATGTATATATTGAAGGATAAGGACAAACAAGTCTGGAGCATGGAGGAAACTTTCGATGTTGAGATTATGGATCATGAAGGTTTACTACCAACACATCCACTCTTATTCTTTGCTTTGATACTACAATGCTATGCCTCCTACACGTATATTGACTTTCTCCGATCGGGTTTTATTGTATTGGTTTAATGGGACACGTCTTATATTACGCAGAGAAACATCTCAAGGTGGTGAAATGCTTCGACACCTATCCTAGTGTTTTTCTGAGCTAAGACTAATGAAAACCTAGCCGTCGTATTGGTGGCGACGATAATCTTGATTGGCCTTCCATGGATTATCACCGCACGCTCAAGTGGAGAACATGATGTCTCTCGAAAACCTTCATTCTTAAAGGAGCTAAAACGAGTGAAACCCATTGTCTTAGGTGAGGTGATGTACAGAAAGAAAAACAAGATAACGGCAGGATGGCTGACTACAGGAAGAAAAACACACACTTATTATTTCTCTTAGTTTGTTTTGTACTTATATTTATTTCATTTTTTTATTTAAACTACTAATTTTCATTTGAGTGGTGTTTATTTGTTAAAAGGGAGGATCTGCTTCAAAAAAAAAAGAAAAGGATACCCTTGTATTTATTCAATTTCAGTTTTGTACATGAGTCAGATGACTCAGAAAACACCCCCAATCTAAAGTTGGGGTTGCTATAACACCACCCAACTCACAGAAAAACCCCAAACAAAATTCTTCTTAATTCTTCTTCTTCCTCCATTATTATCACTCTCCCGTTTCAGCCCAGGGTTTAACTTTATAGTTTTGAACTCCTAATTCATTCATCATCAAATAAAACAATATGAAGTTAGATGTAAATGTATTGAGATATCTCTCTAAAGATGATTTTAGGGTTCTTACTTCTGTTGAGATGGGTATGAGAAACGTAAGTCTCTCTGCCTAGCTATCTTTTAACTCCCTCGATTTCCTCTGTTTTTTCTGATGAAAATTTGATGTTTTCAGCATGAAATTGTACCAGTTGAGCTAATTGGTCGTATAGCTTGCCTCAAGTAAGTTACTAAATTTTTAGTTCCCGTGTTAAAGTTTTCAAATTGAGGATTCCATTTGGTGTAAAATAGTTGATTATGTGTAATTAACTTGATTTTTCAGTCTGGGTTTGTACTAATTTTCTTAAATTCAGTATCTCATTAGGGTTACAATATTTGGGTATTGGACTTTAACATGATTTTTGAGTATGGGTTTGTCAAAAATTTCACAAATTAGGTTCTTTGCACAAAAAGATTCGGTTTTTATTGGAAAATGATTGGAGCTTGATGTTAATGGGGATTTTATATGTAGGCATGGAGGAACTTACAAGGTGTTGAAGAATTTGTTGAAACATAAGCTGGTTCATCACGATTCTTCTAAATGTAAGTAGTTGACAAGCTTTTGCTGTAAAATTTGAGTTTACAAATCCTTAACTTGTTTTGTATAAGCAGATGATGGGTTTCGGCTTACATACCTTGGGTATGATTTCCTTGCTATAAAGACTTTGGTTAACCGGGGAGTGTTTACATCAATTGGGCGACAAATAGGTGTTGGGAAGGAGTCAGGTAAGTTCTCTTATAGGAATGTAATTGGTTGCTAGAACATAGAGTGGTGTCTGATTGATATTGTTTTTTTTCTGTGAAGATATATACGAGGTGGCTACAGAAAGATGGTACAATATTGGCCATGAAGCTGCATAGATTAGGTAGAGTCTCTTTCAGGGCTGTCAAAGCTAAGCGTGATTATTTACAGCATCGCAGTAGTTATAACTGGCTTTACTTGTCACGACTTGCTGCACTCAAGGAGTTTGCTTTTATGAAGGTTCAGTTGCTTCTTGGTTTGTTTTCCTTCTATTTCTTGAATTTGGTGTTGAAATGAATTGATGTATTAATAAGCCTTTGCTTGCTTATTTAGGCCTTGGAGGAGAATGGTTTTCCCGTGCCAAATGCTGTGGATTGTAATAGACATTGTGTGATTATGGGACTTGTCCAAGGTTATTCACTGTAAGAGGAGTTACTTTTTAGTTCTTAAGTTTATGTGTATATTTGATGGCCACATAATGTTTTCTTTAAGCTTTACAATCTTGTATAGAACAAAGTTCGCCTTCAGTGTATGAATATCAGATGTAGTTCCTATCTTTATCAGTTTATCTTTTATCAAGTGTAAGAACACAGTTTGCTATCTTGCAAGAAAATTGTGGGTTGTGATAACCAATCAGTTGTTTTTTTCTTACCAAGTGTGCAGGTGAAAGAAATTCAAAATCCAGACATTGTGTTTGAAACAATTATTGGTCTTGTTGTTCGTTTGGCTGAAGTTGGTCTCATCCATTGTGATTTTAATGAATTCAATATAATGGTAAGTACTTCAGACCCTGTAGATAATTTATGTGTATATCGGGCATTCTGAAGCTGCAGACCTTGACTACTCTTATTGTTTGCTTTTGGATTCTATTGACTTCTGCAGTATTCCTATTCTTTCAAGTGCTTGATACAAAATTCGAAGTCTGGCTTGTTGTGATTTATTAATGGTTTGGTAATTCATTTTATCCTGTGTGATTTCTAGATTGATGATGGCAGAAGGTTACCATGATTGATTTTCCTCAAATGGTGTCTGTTAATCATCGCAATGCTGAAATGTATGTCATATTTCGAATTTCTTGTTGACACCCTTGTATCATTTCAATTGTGTAGCAGTTTTTCAAAGATCGCTCATGTTTACTTGGGTTAATCTCTGTAAGTTACACACCACTGTCCTGTTTTTCAGGTACTTTGATCGTGATGTTGAATGCATATACAAGTTTTTCCGCAGGAGGTCAGTGGTCGACCTGCTCAATTTTTAAAGTATTGTTTATGGCATGCCAAGGAAAAATACTAAATAGTTAACTTGAATACTTAACAAACCCGAGATATTGATATTTCATGGTTTATGCACAACCAATTTGTAGCTAGTAACTTTCTCTCTTCATTGATTATTCTGATCTCTTGTCGGTATGTTGGAGTTGCTTATTTTCTTGTTCCCTGGAAGAACTGTAACTTGAATCTCACTACAACTCCTTCCTTCCCTATTTTGAAACCTTAGTGTTTAATCTACATGTTAATGATTGCATTCTTTTTCAGATTCAACCTTGATGAAGGCGAAAAGCGAAAGGCCTACTTTGCTTCTATGATAAAACCTGTTGATTCCCTGGACAAACAACTTGCTGCCAGTGGGTTTACAAAGAAGGACAATGAAGCTATTGAAAAGGTACAGAGTAAAGTACTTACTTTGGCTTTAATGCAAAAATGTACTTGTGATGCTAATCCATCAATGGTTTTAGTTAAAAGAAATTCAAAATTTTGCTTTCTTGTATGAAGAAAGCATCGGATTTTGTCATATTCAGGTGCTGATAAAGGTGGCCATTTGTAGTACTAAGTGTTGTAGGACAAACCAACCATGTTTTCCTTGTGTTAGAATCTGCATTTTACCCCTTTGTGGTAGACTTGCTGCAGCTTTTCATTATATGAACTTCATTTCAGTAAGACTCACAGCCATGTTCACTCAAATCCTAAGCCTCCGAGTCCCTGACCTGGCTGTCCTCACCATGAACATCTGAGTTACAGTATATTCTAGGGGCTTTGTTTGTTTGTTTGTTTTGATCGATATATTTCAACTTTAATGTGGATGAACTTTATCTTGAACTAATACTTGGTTTGAGAAGACAAACTATCCTGCAATCTCTTTTGGTTGTAACCATCCTGCAATTTAGTGAAGATGAGACCTTGGTTGTGACTGTAAGATGTTGTTCAATTACATTAAATAAGCGAAGCATATTGAGTTGGTATTTTAGTATCGGAAAATATTTTGTCCAAGCTTTAGTTTAAAAAGTGTGGTTTTACTCGAAATGTCACATGGTATCATTGTTCATATTTTATGGCTGTGTTAACGCCCATCCATTTTTTCTGCTGGATTAAGATGCATTTATCATCCCTCTCTCTTTGTATGATGCAGTTTATTGAAGGTGAAATGAATGAAGAAATAAATTCTGACGATGAAGGATGCCTCCCCAATGATGAAATTGATGCCAACGTCAATAATTTGGATTCTTTGCAGTTGGTAGGCCACGTAAGCTTTTTACCAATTGATTAGTAATTTTGGGTGCTACAGCTCCTAGATAATGACATTGATAATTTTTGTGTGCTATAGCTCTCTGTATTGTCCGTTTAACTATATTATTGTACATATCGTATACTGAAGCTAGATACACTTTTGCTTGATTATAGTTTTAAGTTAACATAGAACTATCGCAAAGAAAAAATAAAGAGCTTTGACATTTAGCAAAAAATGAAACGAGGAGTTACAGTTACTTGTAGTTGTAGGGCAACTTAAAGTTGGTTCTGCTAGAGTAGTTTCCACAAAACCAAAGCATTGACGCTGTGTTTAACTTGTTTCAGGAAGATGATGAGGATACTCCTATTGAACCCGGTACTGAAGATCCCGAACTGAAGGTATGTATGTGCTTTTGCTTTATTATACAGTAAAACTTCGATAAATTAATAGCCTTGGGACCGGAGAAAATTATTATTTTAGCAAAGTTATTAATTTATCGAGTTAAAATTTAGCCTGTACAAGCCTAGTTGGGACCGAAGAATTTTATTATTTTAGCGAAGTAATTAATTTATCGAAGTTCTACTGTAGGTTTAAGTTCACATAAAAAACTTATGCGCATGAAAAGTAAAAGAGAACTTTCGAAAATTAGGAAATATGAAACAAAGTGTTACAGTAAACACTTTGTAAGAATAGTTTATATAAAATGTAAGAGGCCTGGTTGTTTTATATAGAAGTTACAGTAACTTGTATTTCTATGGCAACTCGAAGTTGGTCGTACTAGAATAGTTTCCCCATTCGGTTAAATTTGTCGTTAAACAAACCCAAAGCATTGATGCTATGTTTAATTTGTGTCAGGAGGATGAGGAGGACGATGAGGATAGTCCAAGTGAAGCTGATACTGAAGATCCCGAACTGCTTAAGCGCTTAAACAAGCAAAGACGCCATGCAATAAAAGCCGCACAGGGAGGATCGAAGAAGGCGGTTTTCTCAAGAAATTCGTACAAGGACAAGGGTCATAAAAAATCTCAAAGCTCCAAAGTCCTGAAGAAGCAAATGGCGGATTGGTGATGATAAAAATTCTGAAGAAACATGAACAATTTCTGAAGTTATGGACTGAACGATGGACCCATGCATATTCAACTCGGCCAAGATAGAACTCTTTCAGAGATATCACGCAAGTAAACAAAGTGTTGCAGTTTAAAAAGGTTTCCGAATTCCTATACAACTAGAACTAGGAGGTTTCCTAGCTAATTCATGTATCAACACATAGTTCCGACCTTTTTTATACATATATACATACCCGGTCTCTATGATGCTGAGCATCCAAACATCATCGAAAGAGCAATCTTTTGGATGAGAAAAAAACTTGTTGTTGAAGCAGCAGCAGCATGCCTCACCCCTTTTTGAATATTTTCACTGCATGCACTACTGGAGCAATTTTGAAAAAAATACCATGTCAACTAAAAATTGATCAACGAGAAGAGGAGATAAGGAGCAGCATGACAAAGAAAACATATGTAAAATTTATCTTCCAGAGGAATTGATAATTGATAGTATTCTGACAAAATTACCATTCCAGACTCTAGCAGTTTGCAGTTGCGTTCGGTAAGTTATGGTACAATTCAGTCTTAAATGATTCAAGATTTTCTGTGGTTCACTACCCTCAAAACAAAAATAAAGTATTCTAGTCTTTAATTTACTTAATGTATCGAGAGCGCTTGCAAACCATTTACTTCTTAAGTTTATTAGGACGAGAAAAGGCCACGGATATTAGAATTCTCGTAGGTCTAGATATCCTATCTACATATGAAACAATAGGTTTTTGCAATGGTTTAGCTTGTATGAAGGTAATCGGTCTACCTACTGATTCTCGTGGTTCATTAATTGTCGTTAACCCGAACAGGGGTGATTCATAATGACAGAGTTATCACTGAAGATAGATGTGGTGCATGTTAAGACTATTAAGTGGTGTAGAATAACATTGGCTGTCACTAGTTTATTATAATTCTCACGTGTGAGATCATTTGTAACGTTAGCGGAGGCGTAATAATTTGGATCAAGGATCCAAAAGGTAGTGAAAACTAGTGTGAAATCAATAGATTCACAAAATCTATAAGAAAACTAGAGAACAATAACTAAATAAAATATCTTTGATAAATCAAATAAGATAATAATGTTGAATGTGTAGAAATTCTACAAGGCTAGGCCTTCTTATATAGGCTTCACTATTACCTAAAAGATAAAACTAGAAAAGGAAATTATACTAAACTAGGAAACTAATATGTTCTAGAATAGTTCTAGAATAGGAAATCATAAATTAGGAAATAATACTAGAAATAGAATACGGTTTGACACTAATGTCAAACGGGGGTGACTTTGTCTAGATGTTCTACATCGAGGCCCTCCTTCTTGAAAGAACTCGACCTCGAGTTTGGTGTTGGAAGAGAAACATCATCGTAGGAAAGTAAGGAAAGATATCCTTAACATTGAATGTGGACGAAATGTTCATATTAGTGGGGGAGGTCGACAACATATGCATTGTTGTTGATCTTCTTGAGAATGCGGATAGGACCAATCTTCTTATACTTCGTCTTGTTGTATGTACCGTCGGAAAACGATCCTTGCTTAAGTACACCATAACCCCGATCACCAACTTCATAGGATTGAAAACTATCGACGATCGGCATCTATCTTGTACTTGGCATTAGCGACTTCCAAGTTTTTCTTTACCTTATCATGTATCACTTGTAGAGACTTTATCATGTGATCTGCGCAACATTGGAACTAGGAACGGATGGTAAAGACGAGATCCAATGTATGGTTTGGAACTTGGAATAAACAATCTGAAAAGGTGCATAACCTGTGGACCCGATTAGGAATCGCATTATAGGCGGAGCTCGGCTTGAGCGAGAGATAGATCCCATTATCTAGGCTTGTCTCCGGATAAACAAATCGAATAAGATTCCCTAATGATCTATTTACTACTTCATTTGCCCATCTTGTTTGTGGGTGAGCTGTGCTACTAAACTAGTTTTGGTTTGGAGACGAGTCCAAAGTGTCTTCCAAAACCAACTTAAGAACTTAGTTTCTCGATCAGAAGTAATGGTCTTTGGAATACCATGTAAACGGACTATCTCACGGATGAAAAGATTTGCCGTAGTCACAACATCCATAGTCTTCTTGCAAGGAATAAAATGTGCCATTTTTGAGAAGCGATCAACAACCACAAAAAAAAATCATGAGCTCTTTGGGTTCTTGGTAAACCTAGCACAAAATCCATTGATATATCTTCCCCAAGGAGCATCTGGAACTGGAAGAGGAATGTATAATCTTGTATTTTGTGCATGACCCTTACTTCGTTGACAAACCATACAACGTGCACAAAATCATGGACATCCTTTTGAGAGAATTCCAAAAGTAACGAGCCGACTAGAGATATAGTCTTATCTCGCCCCGAAATGGCAGAGAAAGACCACTTGCTATGTAACTCCTTAATTAGGTGTTCACAAATGGAACCATCATGAATGCATAAGCGGCTACCTTTAAAAAAGAAACCCATTATGTAAAAACAAAATTACCCGTACTTGTTGTGCGGAACATTTCTTCCATAGTAAGGAAAAGTCCTGGATCGTTGGGATATAACTCTTTAAGGGAGTCAAAGGCAATCACTTCGGCACGGATAGTAACAAGGAGTAATTCACGGTCACTATGATTTGTGAAACGGCTTAGTGCATCCATGACCCTTGTTGTTCAAACCAGGACTTTCTTTGAATAGAGAACGTATATTCTTGCAAGGTAGAAATCCAACTTGCATGCATTCTATTTGATGATGATTGATTGAATATACTTAAGGGCTTGGTGATCGGTATACAAGACAAAATCCTTGTGTATTAAGTAGTGTCTCCATTTTTAGTAGTGCACGAATCACAACATAGAACTCTAACTCATAGGTAGACCACTTTTGACGAGCTTGGTGAGTTTTTCGCTAAGAAATTCAATGGGTTTACCTTCTTGGGACAAAACAGCACCAACTCCTAATATGGAAGCATCAGAATGTACTTCAAAAATCTTGTTGAAATCAGGTAGTGTAAGGATATGAGCAGGAGTAAATCTTTATTTTAGTAATTGAAAAACTTGATTGAACTTCATGTTGTCCATAAGAACCTTTTATCCTTCCAAGCCTGTCGGTAATAGGAGCTGCGATAGAGCCGAAATCCCTTATAAATCGACGGTAAAAAGGAAGCTAAACCATGAAAACTTCGAGCTTCAGATCTTTGTCTTCGGAGTAGGCCAATCACGAATAGTGTGATTTTGGAATCATCTACTTGAATACCATTAGCGAAACAACGTAACCCCAAAACAGAACCTTAGAAGTGAAAAATTGACACTTAACAGATTGATAAATAATTCATTCTCCTTGAGAGCGTTGAAAACAACCCACAAATGGCAGAGCGATGTTCCTCTTGATTTAGAATAGATAAGGATATCATCGAAATAAACCACAACAAACTTACTAATGAAAGTTGTAGGACTTGATTCATAAGCCTCATAAACGTACTTGGGCATTAGATAAACCAAATGGCATAACAATCCACTCGAAGAGACCATCCCTTTGTCTTAAATACGGTATTCCATTCATCTCCAAGTCGGGTCGGATCTGATGATACCTTTTAAGATCAATCTTAGAAAATATTATGGAACCGGAGGCATATCAAGCATATCATCTAATTTTGAAATTGGGAAACGATAGCGGATTGTGATCTTATAAACATCTCTACTATCGATACACATACGCCAAGTTCCATCTTTTTTTTTTGGCACAGGAAGGGTTGGAACAACACAAGGGCTCAAACTAGGTTGTATGAAACCTTTGACAGACAATTCATCCACATGTCCTCGAAGTATATCGTGCTCCTTAGGGCTCATATGGTAGTGTGGAAGATTAGACAAACTTGCACCGGCATGAAATCTATTGGTGTTGAATATTTCTCATGGTGGCAAAGAATCGGGCATATCGGATGGTAAAACGCATGCAAACTCATCTAGTAAGGATCGCACTTGAGTAGGAATAGTTGTAGGAAGGTCGGGAGTAGAAGGTTGTATAACTAAGGCATAGATCGTACCTAATTCTTGTGCATCCAGCTAAGATGTCCGGGGGAAACCAACATCGCAGGTCTCTTCTTATTTGTAGACTTGGCTTAGGTTTCGCATAAGATGGTTATGATATGATTTTGTTTCATTGTACATGAATGAATACGTATTAGCTTTACCTCTATAAGTCACATCTACATCATATATCCATAGACCCGATTAAAGTAATATGTGGAAAGTAGTAATATCCACAACATCACAAACCACCTGCCTCGTTATATGCAATTTTAAATGACACGAAACATTAAGAATCTACATTCTTCTTGTTGTTATCATCAATCCAACCAATGGAGTATGGTTTAGGATGTGGATGAGTAGATAATTGCAGCTTTTCCACCAATCTAGATGAAATAATATTTTGACAACTTCCATTGTCAATGATCATATCACATATCTTGTCTTGCACACGGCATTGAGTGCGGAATGAGCGATTACGGGTTGGATAGTCAACACGAGGAATGGACAATAGATTTGAATAACATAAGAGACATAATCACTTTCATCTCCTTCCTCTGCATATGCTTGTATATCTTCAATATTTACTATGAACATCTTCACTTTCTTCCTCATGCAAGAGACTCTTGGAGGTCATCAATATACGCCCATACACATTGGTTTGATGTACAACACATGGCTGCTTACACTTATACCACTTGTTTTCAGTTGGGTATGCATAAGGTTTTGAGGTTTTGGTCTAATGGGTGGAGCATTACTAGGCTGGGGGTGGAGGTGGTTGAGTCTTTGTGGTAGGTGGGTTTTGGGAAGAAGATGGTTGGGTGGTAGTGGTAGTGGTAGTAGGACAAATGCGGACTCGGGAATGGAGAAGGTTGTTGCCTATTAGGAAAATTTTTGAAATGAAGGTTTTCTAGGGTATGGAAATGAGGATTTTGGGTATGGTTGTGGAGAAAGCATGAAAGATTCTATCTTTAAAGCACTATTAATAACGGAATGAAGAGTATATTGTTGAGTAGCTAACCTTTCTTGTATATTCCAATCAAGTCCATTGATAAACCGCCCAATTTTTGATCAACGTCTCATTCAAATTTGGTTCCGAGATAACAAAACGGGAAAATTGATTACATACTCTTATTGTACTGCGGTTGCCTTGGCGAAAGTTTTGCAAACCGATGAACAAGGTTTGTATGTAATCCAGGAAGAAATCTTCTCTCCAATGATTGTTTCATGACTGTCCAGATTGAACTTGTCCAATCCTTGATTGGCTCGTTCTATTTGAAAGATGATCCCACCATGAAGAAGGCTGGTCCAAGAACTGGAAAGCAACAAGCTCTACTTGTTGATCTTCGGGTATCTTGCATATAAGCAAGGAAGCGATCAACTGTACACAGCCAATCTAAGAAATATTCAATGCGAAAGAGTCCATCAAACGGCCATATTAGCTTTTGGGCGATAGTTTTCAGTGGATTTCCCATGTTCCTTTGTCAATGCGGTGGTGGAGGATAATAATATGGCTCATAATCTTGAACATCAATTGCTTGTTGTTTTGTAGAAGATTTGAGCAAGTTTTGGGGAGTAGAGTAAGAGCTGAAATCTTCAAAGAATTCAAATTGTGGGATTGTGTAAGGTGGACAAGAAGAGTATCTTTGGAGCGGATTTTAATGGATGATAATATGATTTATTTAGGAGCGTAATTGTTGGAAGAAAGGTTGGGAAGAGGTCGGGGGTTTGAAGATGAGCGGTAGAGTTGGGAGGGTGGAAGTATGGGGATGGATAATTTCATCTTGGGTTTTAGATTTTCTCCAAGTACCTTCTTTTCTTATTCTCCCATGAACTTAATAAACATACTTTCGATTTTTTTTCATGATATCATCGAAACGTTCATCCATTACTGTGGTTAGCTTCTTTTCAATATTGATTCACATTGCTTTCACATCACTTCTAGGTCTAACCTCAAAATAGTCCTTAACTCTTCAATCTTCTTATCACCCATGTTAGTGGAGGCTCTCAATCGAGGCTCTGGTACCACTTAACGTAGCGGAGCGTAATAATTTGGATCAAGGATCCAAAAGGTAGTGAAAACTACTGTGAAATCAATAGATTCTACAAAAGCTATAAGAAAACTAGAGAACAATAACTAAATAAATATCTTTGATAAATCAAATAAGACAATAATGTTGAATGTGTAGAAATTCTCTGAAGGCTAGGCCTTCTTATATAGGCTTCACTATTACCTAAAAGTAATAAAAATAGAAAAGGAAATTATACTTAAACTAGGAAACTAATATGTTCTAGAATAGTTCTAGAATACGGAAATCATAAATTAGGAAATAATACTAGAAATAGAATCTTGTTTTGACACTAATGTCAAAACGGGGGTGACTTTGTCTAGATGTTCTACATCAATTTGATTTACGTCATTGAGTGTCTGTTAAGACATGTATTAATATCTTCTCTACGCTTTAACTACTGTAATGAAACTATTCTTTAGAATCAAGAAACAGATTAATCACCATTATCACAATGATATTATGGTATCGATAGGTTAGGGTTCGTTTATCAACTCTGCCGATCCTGCTTGACAAATCAAACGCGATCTGCTGTTTCTCTACTCATCAATTGAATTTGAAGCTTTTCCAATGTGTTTGGTGATTCCTTTATTCTCTTAACTCATTTCTTTGAAGATTTTTACCTAAATTCTAGTTTGATAGGGTTTTGTCTTTGAATTCCTATCATCTACATTCATTTGTGATTCCTTATCGTATTTTTAGTTCATCTTCATTCTTGCTTTTTCAAAATCAATTTCTGAATCTCAGATCTGTTTTTCAACAATTTTCAATGGAAAATCCCACCTCAATTACTTTCTCTAAAGTTCCTCTCAATCAAATCACAAATTTCGTTCATCTAAAACTAAAAGAAAACAATTATTTCATGGAGAAATCTCATGAATCTCGTGATTCAAAGTTCAAATCTTAGGCGTTTCTTGGATGGTTCTTATCCATGTCCTGCTCAATACACTTCACCACAAAACGAACTCAATGGAATTGAAAATCCAAACTATACTGTTGGCTAGAAGAAGATTCCACCATCATCATGTGGATAAATTCTACAATCTCGGATAGTGTCATTTTACTTCTCAAGATCTGCAACCTCTCTAGGTAGTTTATGGAAAAGCATAGAGGATCGATTTGCTAAAGCCTCCTCAACACACTCTATTCAACTCAAAACAAAGCTTCTTTCCTTAACTCAAGGTAAGAAATCAATTCCCACTCTTATTGTAGTTGCAGGAAATCCTCACTACACCCCTCACAAGAATCCACTGTTAAGCCATTGAAGATGAACAACTATAATTTTTATTGATTAATTCCTTGAATGTTTACGGGATAAAATGGAA
>JAJJWW010009670.1:0-117408 GCA_023531295.1 Papaver armeniacum | reverse complement strand
AGCAAATTTGTTATCCATAAAAATCCTCCAACGGATCCAAGTACTGAAGGTAGTTCGCACTAACCCTGTTGCCATTGGTGTCAGGGAATACCCTAGTGCCCAAGATGTATAACAGGTAAGCAACGACAGTATAACGAATTTGTTTAGGGTCCCATCCATCCTCCAAACTTCTTTTCTTTGTGTTTTGAAAATTCTTCTTAAGCAGCGTCAACTTGATTGTCTTTGTCTTACCGGACGTGGATTCATAAAAGCTCTCCACAGAAGTTTTGTAGTCCCAACCAAACAGCTTGTTAGTCAGACCGTGAAACGTCGACCATTCTAGGTCCATAGACTCAACTCATTTTGCAATTGATTTGCCGATAACATTCAAGCCTAGAATGTTCTGAGCATCTTCAGGGATGAATGTCATTTCCACAAAAGGGAAGTGCATGGTATCGGTTTCACCATGATACCTTTCGACGAAGCAATTGACAGTAACAGAATCAGGCTTCACATAATTTTCAACCAAAGCATATAGACCAGAATCCTTTACTATTGTTTGGACCTCTTCACATTCCTCGGACAAATCCCAACCATCCGCGGCTTGGTTTCGACAAACACGCACAGCCTTCTTATGATCCTACAATTAGGAGAGACAATACAATTAAGAGATTTTACATAAATACACAACAATACATATGTACAAGATAGAAAATGCTTACATAGGTTTGATAGATAGTACGATCCCACGAGTGATTGTATCCAAATAGTGTTTTTGGTTCCGGAGCTTCGCCCCAAATTCTACCACGTTCAAGGTAAGGTATCATGTCATTAATATGAGGAAGGTGGGAACCTTTAACTTTCACTTTGACGTTGCCCTTCTTGCCATTGCCTTGTGTTGGTTGTTGACTTAGGCCACCAACTTCGCTTTGGCTTGCTAATTGACTTTCCTCTTCATCTTGCTCATCTTGATCATCGTGCTCACGGATTGCAAGTCGACTACGGTCACCACCACTCTCCCAAATTATCCCTCTTGTACCATCCCCCAAAAGTATCTTACGACCTTCATCTTTCCCTCGAGGAGGCATAGACTGAGGAGTATTAAGACCGTCCTTCCTTCTTCTCTTAGTGACAACATCTTTATTTTTTCTTTTGTTAGCTTCCTTTGCTTTTGACCTATATCGTAAGCACACGGAAAGCAATGAATATAAGACAACTCACCTTCAGTTTAGTACCGGCATTGACTACCTTAAAATAAACCACGCCGGTACAATGTTCCGGCGATGAAACATTGACTATCGGCAGTCTTGCATACCAAAAAAGATACAAATGCAACCTAAAATCTATGCCGGTATTATTGATAGTTTTCCTGTATGTTTTAAGTCCACTACCGGCATGCTCGAATTATTAGAAAAGAATGCCGGTGCCCAAAACCGGCATCTAATGAAACCAAAAATCTATGCCGGTACTGGTGAAAAATTCATAAACTCTCCTATATGTTTTAAGTCCACTACCGACATACACGAATTATTATCAAACACTGCCGGTACTAAAAACCATCACTGTATTCATCCTAGAGTGAATTCCGGTAGGGAAAATTTTGTTTCTGGTTAATCCGGGGTTGGAAACCGGTATTGTATTCATCCTAGATTGAATGTCGGAACACAAAACCGGCACTGTATTCATACAAATTTCAGGTCTTTACTCTCGAAACTCAACTGTTTGAGTTAGGGTTCACGATTCTAACCTAAACCCATTGTTATAGAACGATTTAAACACCTACAAAGTAGTTTAAAATCACTTACCTTCGCACATAAGCCATATTTCTGAGTAGTTGATTTTCAGAGAACGTTGCTTCGTCGTCTTCTTGCTCTTGAGCAATCTTAGAAATTCTTTCTGCCTGTTTTTGTTGAGCAATCGATGATGTTGAGTTCGATTGGGCATTTGGTTTCTTTCGTGGATGCATTGTTTATGATTCAGGTAGGTTAATCGACGAAGAAATTTTTGAATCGACGATTAATCGACGAAGAACGGATGAAGAACGATGAAAAAAATATATTCAGAACCTAACCCTAGGACAAGGCTTCCGATCTTGAATTGAGAATGGGGATATATGAATTTGGTTTTTGATTTTAATGTTTTAGGAGAAAGGGTATAATGGTATTTTCATAATGTTTTTTAATTAACCAAAGGGTATTTTAGTATTTTCATACCCAAAAATCACCCCTTAACACACACCATGGGTTGGGAGAAGTAATCAATATCCCCAATTCCTTTTTATATCCCCCAATTTCGCGTTCTTTGCATAATGGCTATGCATTCAAGTTTCAAAAATTGTGCATAAAAGGATAAACACCTCCGAATTTTTCGTAAAAATTCTAAATTTGATGTTATTATTTGTACTCGTTGCGTATATTTTTTTAAGATCTTTCCAACGAGATAAAATTTGTAAAATTCCAAGGCAAGGATTTTTAGATATGTTATATTTTAGTTTACATTCCAATTATACCCCTAGAGAAATAGGATAATAGCAGTTGGACTAAAAGGAAGGGACAATTTTGTCTAGTGAAAAAGTAACCATGGACATGAAAATTTCCAATCTTTTTATCAAATTGAATATTTGTGTTACTCTTCATTTTACAAAAAAAAGTGGCCATAAAAGATATTTTATCTATGTAACTATACTAATTCTAATCAATGGAAAATCCTTCTCTCTATGGTCTTTATCTTTCCCTATCACCCACTACAAAACGTTATCAAGCACGAGGTCTTCCCTGTCGCTAAAGAAAGATTTTTTTTTTTTTTTTGGGTTCTCATCAATCAAATCGAAGGATATTTTTTGATTAATCATAAGAAGCTTGCAAATGCAAGTTTAGGTCATATATACTGAGGGATTTGGGGATCTTGATTTGTAATTAGGGATTTGGGAAATCCTTCTTTTAAATCCCATGGAAGAAAAATTCTTGAGAAAGTGCGGCCGTTTCATTTTATAGTTATCTCCTGTGTGAAAGAAGAAGAGTTTTGTTATGGGAGATATCCAAACTAATCAACACACCACTTTTTGGGAAAATCCAACAAGAACTAACCCACAAGAAACTAGATATTTGGATCGACGTAGAATGAAAGATAAACGATGCAAACACACATTAGAAGCAATAATTAAAGCACACAAGACTTAACGTGGTTCAGCAATATTCCTACATCCACCAAAATGGTTACGACTTCTTCATTATTATGGAACCACTAAATAGAGAATTGCACACTTAACGATTGACGAATCAATAAACAAAGTACGATCCAACATTGTGTGGATCATAAACCCTAAAATAACTCTCATGGACAAAACACTCCATAAACAAAAATAATGTCTAACCAAACAAGATAATACTCATCTCACATAATGAGATGATCTCCTTCTAAACGATGTCACTTCCAACACCGACGATGTCTTTTTCACCATCAACGAACAAGGCGATATTCTCTTTACTAAACGATGTATTCCACATCTCCCCAAAACAATAACGATGTACTCTTTCAACACCAACGATGTATCTTACAACACCCGAGAATGGTCCCTTTCTTATCTAAACTCCACCCCAAGAGGTGGGATGGAATCCCTAGAAACCTTAGAGAGCTACATTGTGTATTCTCTAATTCTCTAGAAAACCTCTAAAATTCCATTGAGAATTCCATTGTCTAAACACATAGTATAGACCTCCTTATATAGGAGTCACAAACTTGATTCCCAAGTATTAGTCTCCTTGGAAAAGGAAACTCTATCCAACTAGGAAACCTATTGTTAATTAGGTAACCTATCTAAATATGGAAATCAACCTAAACTAGGAAACCTTGTGTTTCTCTACACTAAGGATTTCTAGTATGTTCCAGAATTTTCCGGAACCTTCCAAAACACCGACAATTATCTAACAATCTCCACCTTGTCGATGTTTCAACAAATCTCCACCTCGGTAAAGATTCCACTAATCTGATCCGACCTTCAAACCATGACAATCGCCTCAGCATTCAAAAGTATCTCAACGACGGGCAAACTAGATCAACTACCAACTTAACCCCAAAATGACCGAAGTCGATAAATCTCGTCCAAACTTCTGCACAAGTATCTTCTTAGCAGGACAAAAATCCTTCATCTCGAAACTCCAAACCTAATTGCTTCTTAAAGCAATAAAACTGAACTTGCTCTTTGCAATGAGCATATCCCCGAAAACGAGTAACGAGACAATAAGTTACCAAACATGTCAAGCTTCACAAAATCACTACATTAGTGAACAAACAAAACAGAGGCTCCAAAAGCTGACATACCAAACTTCCAAACTAAACCAGGAATCTCAAACCAAGCGGGCTGTGGCAAATTAATGTCCTCCACCAAATCTCCAGGCAAGAATGCAGCTTCGACTTCGTCGACTAAGTCAAACCGCCACACTAAAACTAACATGACTCCGATAGAAATGTGATTAACCACAAAGGAAAAACTTCATAATAATCACACTCTGTCTTGTACATATCCTTTAGTACAACTTACCCCAAAAATGTCTACCAATACGTAACTGTTTCAAACAAGATCTGGCAATCATCCTTCAAAAAATGTAAAGACCCAAACACACCCAACGTCTTCTCAACCTTAGGCAACTCCACCAGCTCCCAAGAAAATATCCAAAACGCTTTTGTGCTCACTCATTGTCTTCTTACTGTTAAGCAACTATAATAAGTTCTTAAGTAACTATCCAAGATAATAGACTTCTCACGCTAAGCTGAGAACCAAAGGATGATAAAACTAAATTTTTGCCGAATAGACTTCTCAAAAGAAATCTCTGATCTCATCTTCTACCACCTCTGTACTATTGAAACCAAAATCTCAATATTTGTAGTAGATGAGCAAATGAACACACTGCTCCACCCAAACCAAAACCTCTCAAAATACCATCACTGCTCTTCACTGAGAATTCCAAAATGATCAAGAATTACAAACATAATTTCTGGAATACTAAAGAAAGAACACCTTCTTCAACACTAACACCAAAACTATTTCCTCTTGCGAGAAATAAACTTGGCAACCAAAACTAGATCACTATCCAGAATTACTTAACCAAATAACAGTAGATGATAAAAGGTTCACGAGATAGCACACCGAAAAATTATCCCCAAACTTGTCCAAGAAACCTGAACAATATGCACAGTGCTTTCTCCAAGTAGTATGCGATAAAATCGCTTTCTACTCCAAACAGTAGAATTGTACCTAAACTTATAGAGTGCCCAGACGATTCCTTGTTCCTCTCAAACGGGTCTTCACCTCTGAATTGGAACGTATCAACACTAAAAGACCAACCTGATTTTCAAAACGGTATTGCACTTCGATGATCCCTGATACAATGCCAAATCCTCCGCCAAAACATCATCGAAACAAAGGTCACAATCTACTTAGCATATCTCTCAGAAACAGTAAGAAAAAATGCGCTAAACACCCAAATGGATGTCACTAAACGTATCATGTATACGAAACATAATGATACCCTATCCTGCATCCACGTCGCTCTCCAAAGGTACACGCCCTTTGAAGCTACAACGTTCACAGAAACACAACTAAATAACCCTTTCTTCAATCATATGCCTAAGATGCATATTTCATAGTGTTAACAAAATTGTTTCTCATTAAATAATAAGAAACCATAGCTCCACCACAACTGAAATCCCTGTATACGAAGTCCAAAACATACCACGTCTCATCAAACAATCATCACACTTCAACTTACTTGTAACCAACGCGCAACAAGTACTCCAAAGGAAATTAAACTCTTCGAAATCGAAACATGTTGATCCTTGATAAGGGTCAACAATTCCAAAAACAAAATCTTTAAAAAGGTCCCACTAAATCTTCACTACCTTATTCAATTGAATCCACACAAATATTTGAGTCTAACCTCTACTTAACATCCTTCGAATTTTTAGGTCAAAAGATTAACAACAACATGATCTAACTGATGACGAGCGATATCAAACTTAGAATTTGACACACTGAGAAAATTGTCTTTACTTCAACAAACATACAAGCCAAAACTTGTATCTCAACCACAATGCTCTTGCTTTCTCAAAACATGATTTGCGAAGCAAATACACCCAAACGAAAACAAATTGGTCTTCCAAAATAGTCCACAAGAGCCTCATACTAAAAGAAGAAACACAATCAACTAACCAAAATATGGTTACACAAATACTTACTTGGAGCTATGCGAAATGCATAGGGTTATATGCTTTAAGAAGTATAACGTCAAGTCCTTCGATGTAGAGCACTACCAAAAACGAATGTGGAATATCAAAGTACCTCATTCTTCCGAAACATTTTAACTCGCTTCATACACAAAAATTGATAACATCAAACCCTTCAAACTTGAATGCTTGATAACATCAATATATGCATCTTCGAATATTTGATAACTTCAAATCCTTCGTACTTGAATACTTGAAAACATCAAATCCTTTGAAACCGAAAAATTCGGATATCCGCAAAAACCGAAACATACCCACTTCTAACTTCGATCCTCTCCACGCTCACCGCACCACGTGTTGTGGGAGATAGCCAAACTAACCGCACACCACTTGTTGGGAAAATCCAACAAGAACTAACCCACAAGAAACTAGATCTTTGGATCGACGTAGAATGAAAGATAAACGATGCAAACACACATTATAAGCAATAATTAAAGCACACAAGACTTAACGTGGTTCGACAATATGCATACATCCACCAAAACGTTACGACTTCTTCATTATTACGGAACCACTAAATATAGAATTGCACACTTAACGATTGACGAATCAATCAACAAACTACGATCCAACATTGTGTGGATCATAAACCCTAAAATAACTCTCTTGGACAAAACGCTCCATAAACAGAAATAATGTCTAACCAAACAAGATAATACTTATCTCACATAACGAGATGATCTCCTTCTAAACGATGTCACTTCCAATACCAACGATGTCTTTTTCACCATCAACGAACAAGGAGATTTCTCTTTACTAAACGATGTCTTCCACATCTCCCAAAAACCATAACGATGTACTCTTTCAAAACCAACGGTGTATCTTACAACACCCGAGAATGGTCCCTTTCTTATCTAAACTCCACCCCAAGAGGTGGTATGGAATCCCTAGAAACCTTAGAGAACTACATTGTGTATTCTCTAATTCTATAGAAAACCTCTAAAATTCTATTGAGAATTCCATTGTCTAAACACATAGTCTAGACCTCCTTATATAGGAGTCACAAACTTGATTCCCAAGTATTAGTCTCCTTGGAAAAGGAAACTCTAGCCAACTAGGAAACCTATTGTTTTTTAGGTAACCTATCTAAATATGGAAATCAACCTAAACTAGGAAACCTTGTGTTTCTCTACACTAAGGATTTCTAGTATGTTACGGAATTTTCCGGAACCTTCCAAAACACCGACAATTATCTAACAATCTCCACCTTGTCGATGTCTCAACAAGTTTCTGGTGAACGAAGTAGAGATTCTGTAAAGGATGTTGTCTGTTCGTGGAAAATGAAAAATCTCCGGTTCGGTCCAGCCCAATCCACCCCGGTTCGGTTCGGTCTAGTCCACCCCGGTTCGGTTCGGTCCAGTACACCCCGGTTTAGGCTGGCTCAGTCTAGCCGACTCCGGTCCTGCTCCAGCTATTATATCCTGTTCTTCTGTTCCGATTTTTGGTTTTCTGCTGTGCGCGACCAAGGGCGTTCCGGTTCTGTGAAACCAAAGTTCGAGGTATGTAACTATAACGTGGGTTTTTACATTGAATATTTGCTAGGCTTAATTATTTGTTTTTAGAACATGCCTAGTTTTGTTTAGTTGTGTCTTACGATAAGTCCACAACATATAAACAATTAATTTAAATTATGATTGTTGATCTCGATCATTAAGAATTTTGGCCTTAATGTTATTTTGTTTTCTTGAATATGATGTTGGCTATAATTGAATGGTGTCTTTTGTTCAATTGGTTGTACCAAATCGATTCCAATGTATTTATTTGGGGTTTAGAAGTACTTGAGCACCATTATTCTGTACTTGATATTTTTTCCCCAAATTTGAAATGTTCCGTGGGATGTTATCCATTGGATGTGCCTATGGCCCATGGATGTGCGGTCCAATACGGAAGTCTTTTGGTCTTCCCTTTTCCATGTATATAAATGATATTTTATCCATGTAACTATACTAATTCTAATCAATGGAAATTCCTTCTATCTGTGCTCTTTATCTTTCCCTATCATCCACTTAAAAAAAATTCACTAGAACCATTTATATAAGGCCAAGCATAGTAATGTAGAATTTCGCTTAGCTATAATTTAATTGAAGCTAAGCGAAATGGGATGAAGGTGCATCTCATTACGGGTGAGGGCCATCTCTTAGTCTCAGTTAGTTTCCGTTTATATATTTTTTTAAAATTTTGTTTCAACTGATTTAAATAAATATTATTTATGCGTATACAAAAATTTAGAAAAAAAAAAAGAAGTTTTAATTTTAATAAAAGAAAAGAGTTAAAATTGAAAAATTAGGAGTAAAACTGAAAATTTGGCAACGGAAACTAAGTGTCTGTTTAAAATCACATGAACACATGAGCTTCCGTAAAGTAACTTTTTTAAACAGAAACCACGTTTCCGTGATTTCCCTTAGCTTAAAGGGGTATCAGATCTGATCAAATCTTTCGCGTAACAAAGGGATTTCGGCACATTAAAGCGAAACAAAAGATCATAGTAGTCGACTTCGCTACAATTAATCTATAGCAAAGTAAAATCCAACACCGTTGTGATTGGCGTAACAATAGTCTTGGGATCAGGTACAATAATACCTCCACATAAGAATACTCTAATAAGGGCAATTTTTATTGGATGGTAAATCTTTGATTATTTTGATCCCACTATGGGATGACCAAAGAGAAAAATGGATGGACAAATTGGCAAATTTATTGGTTTTCTCAAGTTTAATGGATAGAGATGAATAAATTTGTAGGAATTATGTATTCTTTACAGTAGATCAAGTTAATAGTTACCAGCAACAAGGGGCTACATTATATCAAAAGATTTTTGAAACAATTCGTGAGAAACTGGTAACATTAATTCTCGTGTTCTCAAAGGATTATCTTTTTTTTTTCATGTAATTAGCAAAGACGTTAGTGAATACGTAGTTTTGATCATACAAATGTTCCGGTGCAAAAAGAAAACGGTGAAGATGCGAACCAGATGTGGAACGAAGATGCTGAGAAGAGTGACAAAGATCCCACAAAGGTGGTTTCATATATGAAAGTTATTTCAACATTTTGAGAAACTTAACAAATTTAATCCATACGTGTTGGAAGGTAATCAAATGTCAACAAGATCACCATATGGTCCAATTTCGCAAGATTTTCAAAATGGTGCACTTGTTTCCTCACCAGAAGGAAATGCTCTTCACATTCTGTGTTCCAAAGTAGTCAGGAAAAACACAACATCAATATGGATGTTAATACCAATGTTAGAAGAATATGAATAAGGGTTAAAAAGTTGGAAAAGCAAATAGAGACGCAACCCAAATAGCAGCAGAAGGAGGTTCAAACGAGTTCAACTATTCTGAGCACAAGGAAAACGTGCTTCAGGTGGAACATGATTGAAGAAGATATTGGGGAATGATGTTAAGACAACTTCGAAAAAGTCGTCTTTCGCGAGAACAACATTACAAAGATTTTAACAAGAACAAACTACTCTACATGAACACTTCAATAATGAATTCACGACAACTTATGTTATATGGGAGCAGGCAGTGAATAAGGTGGAACAACAACTGAATGAACGACAATACCCACGACCTGCCCAGTTTGAGAATGAGGATGACGGTATCGATGTCTCAGAAAAAAATGAAGATGAATAACGCCTTGATTAAATATACTAGCCTATTTTATTTTGAATATAGTACTTAAGTTTTATTTAAATTTAAAAAAAAAATTTAATAGTTAAGTTTGCTTTAAACGTGATGGTTTAGTTTTTATGATTATGAGCAGAGATGTTTAACTTAGTTTTTAATGTAATACTTATCCAAAATCAAATGTACTGGCTTTTAACTTATCACTTAATTCAGGTAGTCTCACTACATTACATCTTAATTCAAATTACATAAACTACTTAAAATAATATAATATTTAATTTTAAAAAATATCTACATGGTTGGGTTTTTTTGCCTACATGGTTTTGAATTAATATTTAATTTTAAAAAAATCTAATTGCGCACCTTTGGGCTAGAAGAGGACCTGCACAGTGGCCAAAGGTGCGCAATTAGATTTTGCCTTAGTTGTCCATAAAGACTCTGGTTTTGAATTTTTTTCAGTGACAAGTCTATATTATCTTGTAGGATGGCCATGGTGAACTACAAGACTCGACATCAAATCTTCGCCTGGATAACTAGTCCAGGTGGGGCCACATCGAGTTTCCTCAATGACCATCTTATGCAGAATTATGCAAGTTAGCATAATTATGTTCATTTCTTGAAGATCAAAAAGCGAAACGGCCCACAAACGATGACAAACTTCCTTTTCAAAATTTCAAAAGAGCATTTCACATTCTTTCTCAAAGCCATTTGTTGGGTGTTAAAATATTTCATATCCTTCAAATTCGTTGGTCCAAATACTGTCTAACTATAGGCTTGAACAAAAGTTTATCATTATGGATGCTTGATAACACTATTAAGTGTAGTCATGACCTTTGATGGTGTAATTATAGTGTGGCGACCCATGCTTAAGATCTTCAAACAATGCCGAATCCAACAATCATAAGTAGAATAAGCTTCTAATATTACAGTTGGTTTTGCATAGTAGCATTTATATTGACCTTCCCATTCAATAAGACACGAACGTCACGTCTAATACATGCAGTCTAGACTACCTAACATTCCTGGAAAACCCATAGTTTTGTTTTGGGCAGTGATTCTATCAATATCTATCTGAGTAGGTTTTCGTAAGAAAGTTGGAACAAAATGCTCGACTATTATTTCGCAAAACATTTTGAGATACGTACCCAGATGCGTTTTTTTGGCCATACAGACGTATTCATCTGTGGAATCCATTGGTACCCCCATAACATAATATTTGGAGGGATTCAATGACCGTTTGTTCAATACTAGATCCTCGTGTCATGCATCATAAAATATAATAAGTGATACTTTCGCTCCGTTTTGGGAAAAGTGATACTTTCGCTAATACTGCGTCTACAGACCTGTAACAGATGTGCCGGTATGTGAACTAGTATGCATACTATCTTGTATCTAGATTTACAGTAGTTCTATATCTCTTTAACAATCAATTTGAAAAATTCCCGAATAATATCAATGACACATATCACTGTTTCAGGATATTTTCAAATGATTAAATCTTGAATCATAATTTCGGTCAAAAACAATAAATTGTTCTTAACCAAATTCATCAAGTACGAACAAATGTTCTTAAGATTAGTCAACATATTTCGAGAATGATTAACAAGATAAACTTGACTCGAAATTTATGTGATGCATGTAATGTCATATTTAGTCATGTGACATTGTCTCATATATAGAAAGGTAAAAACTTGAGTAATAGGTGGTTCAGTATTCACTTACCTTTTGTTGATGTAGTTCTCCAAAATCCTCGGTTGATCTTTGCCTTCAAACGGTAGAACGCAGTGATGTCTGATACTCAACTACACACTTCGATCCTAATCCGAGACTTGACTAAATGTAGACTAGAAATCAAGATACAATTTTGATCAACTAAATTTGACAACAAGCTTGAGATAGCAACACTTGTGAGTTCGACCAAGAAATGATCTAACAATGATTTCACATTCATTCTATGAACGTCAATAACTGACGAATGTTTACATTCATATCCGTTAATTGTAGCATAAAAAACCAACAAAAAAAGATGGATATTTTCTCAAATCTACAATTGGACGTTATGAATCTTCACATTGGCCGATTATGTGTCGAATTCTTTAACAACAAAGAAATTCAAGAACAATCGGTTGTAGTTCATGTCTACATTGACTGATTGTTCTTAAATCTAGAATTTTTTTAATTTCAGAATCCGCGAAGAACTTCAAGAACAACTAGTAGTTGTTCTACATTTGCTTATTATTCTTGAACATGAAAAAATCTAAACAAAAAGTTTGATTCAGAAAAAAATGCTTGAAATAAAAGAATTTCCAATTTTTGATCATTTTTGAGAAAAATGAACGATCGATTGTTCTTGAACACACACACACACAAAATAAATTAAACAAAAACTTTGATTCGGAAAAAAAAAAGGTTTTGAAATAAAAGAATTTCCAATTTTTGGTCGGTTTCGAGAAAAATGGAAATAGATTGGAAACTCTTTTATTTTAAACAATTTTTTCCGAAATGGAAATAGATCGGAAGTATTAGAGTTAGGTTTTAATATATGATAATTCAGTAGTTTCACCCTTTTTGAGACACCTCTTATCTCGTTATATAGGTGGGAACGAAATGTGATAGGCCTCAAAAGAACTAGTTATATGTATGTGATCAAAATGTATTATACCCCACCTTTTGTCCTCCAAAACTTCCCCCATGACACGTCACTTCCTAACTGGTATATAACATTCATTCCAAGACCCACGGGGATCCCAAAGGGTTTAAGGTTTTCAGATCTGGGTTTTAGATGCAGGACATATCATGAAAGAAAATATCATAGGAGAAAGGTGAGCATACCTAGCGGCGGCGCTATATAATCATCTTTCATGCTGTTATAGGGAACCAATTTAGTGATACGATTGTTTTGTTTTATCACTGTGTTTGGAACCATCTTTCATGTTGTTACAGAATGCCAATTCGGAAATACGATTGTTTTGTTTTATCTGGATGCTGGAGATCCTTGTTGAATTTAGAACCGCAAATTGCAAACCTTGTTCAATTCTTAATGAAAAGGGTAAACACACCGCATGCAATGCTCTTCATTTGAATCATTAGGTGGCGAAGAATGTCTACCATTCATTTTTAAACTAATTAAAAGGACAAATGTAGCCGTTACTCTAAATATTTTCTTTCTTTCATCCGGTAAACACGAGCTTGTCTCTAAATATTTTCTTTCTTTCATCGGGTAAATAAGCTTCTTCTTTTTTTTTTCCGGAAAAAAAGGCATAGGCACAAATAAGAATAATAGTACTTTTTTTTCATCGGGTAAACAAGCTAGCTAGTACTTGTCCTACCCTTGTGCTACGCACCGGAATAGCACTTGTCCTATTTTAAAAGCATGAACATCCCCTTAATTAGGTAACAAAAATAAGAATAATAGTAATGTTTTTTATTCATTTTTATTGAAAATTCTATTCACTCCCTTCTTTTCACCTCCTTCAAATCTAAACCACACATTTAGGTTTAGATTCACATTCAGTTACAGATGGGATTCATCATTCCCCGAATGTGGGGTTTAGATTGGAGGGAGATGAATATGGAGGTGAAAAAGAGGAAATTGAGTAGCACTGCCACATTTTTATGCCTAGCGTTTTTGTGGGAATGATGGATATATTTGTCATGGAAACATGAACTAATCCAAATTAGCATTTACCTCAAATTTTCTTGCAAATCATCGTACGTATATCCTATGATAATAGCATTGTCATGCATAAGTAGGAGCTATATATATTTTAAGCATGCAGTGTAGAACCACATGGCAAGAACTAACGTACGCAAGACAAATGACATTGGATAAATGTGGGAAAGGAGGTGGCGCTTTTTTCTACCGTGGATAACCATGGGTGCAATTTTTGTGGCACCCGGATGAGTGCCACATCATATTCCTCTCACTTTCTCCACTCTCCCACATTTGTCCCATGATTTTAGCCTTGGTTTTGTCCCACGGCAAGCATTTTCGCAAAACATATATACGAATACGATCCCCAAATCATTGTACAGTGCATTTCTTTAATTTACTATATAGAATTTCCAGAGACCAAATCATTTTCTTGATCCGGCGCTATCTACCTAGATCACCAAACCAAATTAAATCCCTCTTTTAACAATACAAAGAACGTCTAAAGTCATTTCTTAATCAAAAGGGTTAGGCAGCAGCACATGCAATGCTCTTCATCATCATGCATCTAAATCAAAACCATTAGCCATTAGGTGGTGAAGAAGAAGCTTTTGAGTTGGATTGAATGTCTACCATTCATTTTCTTTTAAAATGATATTAATGTAGCCGTACGTCATTCCAAATATTCTCTTCTTCTTTGTATCTCTCTGCATGTATATGTAACAGTAACCTTCTACGTACGCACCGGAATAGGCATATTTTGTTTTCTTTTTTCGATTTCGCTAAGGTGCCAAGATTCAGACACCAAAACAGTCGCAAAACATCATCGTCTTGGTAACAAAAAGATACAGTAATTTGCTATTTGGATGCCTGTGAAAATGATCGTTGTAATGATGCACACCACAAACTTCATTTATCATGGGAAACATACTAAGTATTCCAAATGGAGTATTATCTCAAAAAACTTACGCATATCATCGATCATACGTATCTCGTGATAATAGCATTGTTAAGCGTATATATTAAGAGCTAGAATTTTTATGTGGTGTATATTTTTGCAGGTCAAATTTCATCACGCCAAACAAAATCTCATAATAGTCTCTTAACAAAAAGAGACCACTTGGGACTAAGTTTAACGAGCTTATCGTAGATGACAAGTTTTATGTTACAAACTTGAAATTTGATCCGATATTTTTCTAGGTTTCTACGAAGATCCAAACGTATCTGTTTTCTTTCACTAACATACAAGTACAAAGCCAAAAGAAACAGACTGTTGGCAAAGAAGTAACCCCTAAATTCTTTTGACAGTACGCAAAATCTGATCTGTGACCCTCTCAACCAGTGACAGTTATGGTCGACAGACAATTGTTCCATGTCGCGAAGCGTTAAGAGTGTCAAAGACAGCAGTACGAAGCCAAACCCATGCCATATATGGCGCGGATTTTGATTTCAAAGGGCAAGCTATTACCAGCTTCTCATTTCTTATCACCATTAACAAATTGCCTAACTGTACTTTGCATGGTCTGTCACAACTCTTACCTTACAGTCCTGGATCACTAGCCATATCCATCCATTTGGTTATGGAGAATGCAGTCTTAGCTTGTCACGTCACGTCGGTGTCATCCAATATCATCAGCATTATGTGTATTAGACTTATGTGCAAGTACAATGTGCCTAACTCATATGTTCACATTTAACAAATTTCCCCAAAGTTCACTAATTTTCGTAATCTCTCCATAATCATGCGAATCCATCTGAAAATGACCAGGCAATATCTTACTTAAAGTCATCTAAAGTAGATGATTTTACGAGTCATCTAAAGTGGTAACTTGGTGACAAGTACATGATCACAGAAAATTTCAAAATCTTACGACACAAAACCGACATCGTGAATCAAACTCTACATTACAAACTCATGATCATAAATACGTTTCATGGCCCAAAACCTACTCTTGGATAGTAAAATTTGTTTCATAATCCTTTTACTAAATATCTAAAGTTGAAATATCTAAAGTTGAAAAACAAATTGCCGATGAAAAAAAAATCTAAAGTTGAAAATCTCCTATATTTGGGAAGGCTAAACAAAATCTTGGGCCTTTAGCTGTTGAACCGGGAGAAAATAAACCTCCAAAGATTTCTATGAAGCTTTATGTCGTCATGAAGCTGAAAGTCGACCTTATTTGAGTACGAAGATTTCTATGCAAGTACTGTGATTTACTGTCCTATCATTTTCAATGACCGGTCGCACGAAGATATCAAAGGGCGCCTTCCAGGATCTAACATTCAGTTCAAGAAGAACAGGGAAATAGCACCACATGGGCAGGAGGAACTTTTATTTTCGACTTTCTTGAGAACAAAATCTCAATTTGATGCGGAACATTTCTTATTTTCTGATTTATTTATTTCTGTAAGAAAAAAAAAAAGTGGAACCAAAACGGCGATACGATAGCTACTTAGATTGAGGGAATGCGAGTCCCCTTGTGGATGTCTTTTTCCCAAGAATAATATTTCTTCTGGTTTCAGAATGAAAAATGCAAATCGTAATCTTGAACTTGTTATGGCACTTTACGCGCTAAAGGACCTTAAATTGGATTCATAATTGTAACCTTTTTTTTTTTCTTGGCAAAAATCTTTTCACTTGTTTACACGATAAATTAATAGTAGTATAGAAGTGATGTTTTTTTTTGCTAGTTGTTGTGTCAAAATCGAGCCTAAAATTGAAGAATAGTACAGCGGTTCTTGACACAAGTCAGATCTTTTTCTTGATTTTTGATGATTAAACCAAAAGGCAAAGATTTTTTTATCAAAGACAAGAAGGTTCAATTTATCGACAAAGGCAAAGAACAAAAGATGAGTGTGAGGGTCATGAACCTGACTTTACAACGAGTCAATCCAAAGCCAAACTTATTTTAGTGGAAGAAAGATTTTCTATGCAAATCTGCAAGTACATGCTATGGTTTTCTGAGCGATCATTTTTCTTTCAATGACCGGTCATACGAAGATGTTCTAGCTAGTTTAAATATATATATATTCAGCTAGCACCACATGGCAGGAACTAAGTATGCAAGACATCTATATTATAAGGGACAATGGTGTTTTTACCAATCCACGGACATCTATAGTTTGGATATATAAAGGACGGTCCAGATTGAGCTACGAATTTTGACACTTCACTCACACTTGAAGATTGAGATTTACATTTGGGAAGATAAAAGACGGTCTAGATTGGGCCACGTTTTAGGTTTTACACTCTTTTCTCCTCTCCGCTTTTTTACTCACCCTAATCTCATTCATTATGAAGCGTTTTAGTGATTTTCTTTTAAGTGTCAAAGCCGTTTCTCAACGAAAATAATTGCATTCATCCCATTTTATTTTATTTAAAAAAAAAACGCTCATCCCATTGTTACAAAAGAAAACCTAAAGACATTAAAAGGAAAATGAATCTGAAATCCAGGATTGTAATTGATTAACTCATGATCTTCGTTTCAATCTTCTGGCTATGGTACTTATCTCTTCTTCTCTGGAAACTTCAATTGATCAACTCATGATCTTCGTTTCAATCTTCTGGCTATGGTACTTATCTCTTCTTCTCTGGAAACTTCAATTTTTAAATTTTTTTTTTTGATTTTATGCTTTCTTTGATGATTGGAACAAAATGACCATCCCATTTCAAACCCTCTATCATTTTTCAAGCTACATAAACTTATTTTCTAAGCCTTAGATTTTCTCTGTTTTAGTGACTCGATCAATCAATGAATCAAATTTTTGTTGCGACTAAAGTTGTTCATTCTCACGAGGGTTTTTAGACCAGATCTTCATTTAACCTCATAGTTTTGTGTTGCAGGAGAGTATATAGAAGGCGTAAAAACATTAATAACAATTTTCGATTCAAATTCGGGTATTAGTCCAAGTTCATTTGGTTCTTATGTACTTGAATGTCTCTCACAACCGAGTTCAAACGTAAATTTTGATTTATGCGTTTTTAGCTTTTTAGGAGTTAAATTCTGCACACTTTTGTGTTATTGATTCATAAATGTTTTCTTTTTGGAGGCAATTGGTCGGTTTAGTAAAAAAAAGGCTACATCTTTGTATTCAAGTTTTAACACCTGAATAAGGTAGAAATTGAATGTTTGGAAATAAGATACATTACTTTGTAGGTGAGTCAACTGTGGAAGGGGAAGAGTACTGAAATCCACACCTGCTACGAGACGACTCCTCTCTTTCAATATGTAGTTCCTCCACCAACTCTTCCGCATACAAAATAATTGGCTTAGCCCTACGCAGTACTGGGGAGATATTTTTCTTCCAGGTAAACACACATTCATTTTTTTGGCCCAATTTTTTGCTCCAAAATTTTCACAACTATGCCCAGGTGTTGCGCGACCCAATATCAAAAAGGATACTTGCACAGTACATATGACAATCCTTGACACGGCCACTATTAATTTGCATCATTTATAATATTTTAGGAGACAGTGTCCATACTCAAACCTTAAAACTAATATTTTTAATAAGAAAGTCATTTTGACAAATTTTATCACTTCGAGGCTTGGACAAAAGATTAATGAACTTCCCTAATAGCTAAAGTTATCGCAACAGGTTCTTAAAACTAAGATCGAAGGTGGTCACCCCCAATATATCATAATTTCAACAGGGAGATGTGGGATTCATACCTACTCCACTGGACTAACCTATCATCAAATTTTGAAGCGCCAAAATGGGCTTTAGCTTTTAGTTGGGTGATAGGAATTCTGTTAAGTAAATTTTCTTTGGGTGTGCTTTTACGTATAATATTTAGTGTTCATTAAAAGATATGCGAGTAATTTATATTTAGTCACTTCTCTATTTTATATTGTTTACCCCCTTTTCAGCCAATGCTAATTTGTATTCTTTGTGCAGATTAGTGAGGGATTTACAAAGTGAATTTGGCATAGGTATGTAAAGGCTGAACCGAGTGTAGTAGTACTGTACTGTAATATCTAAATTTATGGTACTCAAGAAAATTGATCGACTAATGTGTAATTTGCTTGAGGTTTCGTGTCAGATTGCTCATTGGTATATGTTTGTATTACTAGGTGCTACTGTTGTGTTAGAGTAATGCTTCCGCCACAATCGCATTGGACGAGAAAGGATGTTAATCAAGAGGTAGGACCTTTGAAATGTTCCCAATGAGTGGGATTTGAATTTTGAACCTAGCAGTTGGCACCTCGACAAGCATACCAGGTCCGCTTGAGTGAGACACTTGAGATATTAATATCAGTTGCATTTATACACTTTTGTAAATCCTTTTGACTCTTTTTGTACGTATAATCTTCATGAAGTCTTCTTATTTTGTTTCCAACAAAATCATCACAATTAATCTTAAGTTAAGGTTGAATTGTAGTGCCTTTGAGGTTGTTAAATGTTTGCACTGTTTCATTTGCTATTCTATTTTTACATAGGCTCAATTGATAATTTTGTAAAGATATTGGAGGTTGCTTTTTGTTAGACTTATAAATGAGGAGTGTTAATTACGGTTCCAAATGGTCAGTGAGATCCAACTTTCTTATCACACATAAAAATGAGCGAGAGGGTTATATTTTTTTTGCTAACAAATACTCCCTCTGTTTTTAAAAAAGAGATACTATCACTTTTTCATTGAGTTGTAAAATGTCGTTAATTACGGTTCCAAATGTTGGTAGACAATTGAGTTGTAAAATTGGGACTCACGTTGTCAGTGAATGATTCCAGAAACAAGAATCTCTGTTATGTCTCTTTTGTGGAGTAACTTAATGAGCAATGGTTTCAACTTTCTAGAGTAAGCGAGTTAATATACGATAATTGAAAATTAAAGGAAAAAAATGATATGGGATATAGGAGAGGAGAGACAAGGAAAAAAAAATGTCATTAGTGGTCACGAGCCGTAATCGAGAGAATAGACAAGCAAAAAAACCAAAAAGTCGCACTAAGAAGTTGCACAACACCAATCCCGTGCCGTTACGGCACGGGTCATATCCTAGTATATATATATACACGAATACTAATTTTGCAATAAAAACCGTTTATTTATACTTTCCAAATTGTTTTCTTGAAACGGCGGTAGCTAGCTAGATTAATTACATATTTTTGCTTTAACATTACTACTAATAAAAAAAGGGTTAGGCAGCACATGCAATTAACAAATATATATTTGCAATTTGGATCATGCCTACTTGTGATGTAGATCATCATACGTATCTTATGAAAATGGGCACTGTCACGCGACGAACACAACACTACATTTAGGACTAAGTTTATTTGATGAGCTTATCGTAGATGACAAATTTTATGGTATAGCTAGATTGAAATTTGATTGACAAAATGATACGATCTCGTCTACTAAAGTACAAATATATCGGTTATCTTTCTCTGATATGATACAAGTATAAAGCCAAAAGAAACAGACTGTTGGCAAAGAATTAACCCCTAAATCCTTTTGACGATAGTACACAAAAACTGAGGAGTCGACAGCAGTACAAGCCAAGATATATTGGTTGGTCCCCAACTACAAAAGATATTATGAGAGAACCGGAGTCTTCCGAGCAAAACCCATGCCATGCATGATGCATCTCAAAGGCAAGTTATCACCAGCTTCGCATTTCTTATCACACTTCTTAGTGCCGTATATACATAACAAAGTCTATACAGATCGAAGTTTATACCGTCAAAAATTCAGTAAGAGATCTCATAGTAACGGTGGTCTGGGAAAGAAGCTAGCATTTGAATCAGAAATGATATGATTTAAAAAAGAATCAATTTTAATTTTTCTCACATAGAAAATCTCCCTGATCAGTTTGGAAACCTGATCTTTGATGATTCGACAAGTAGCTAATGTCTCTGTAGCGTAATGGTAAAGTCATTGCATAATGATGCTGGTAATTTGAGTTTAATTTTGTCATGACCAAAAAAAAAAAATGATTTAACAAATAATCTAAAATCAAATTCTTTTAAGAACATATTGTATACAAAAGAAAACTCAATGCAAATTTGCATGTATGATTTTCTAAGCGATCATTATCAAGGGTGGGTACCTCTCGCTACATGTACCTGCAGCTGCATCGGGCCATTCGGCCGTTTTACTAATGAGGTTCAAAAAGAAAAGGCGACGAATTTTGAGCTAGCACCACATGGCAGGAATCAGGCATGCAAAACATTCAAATATACAAAAAAAAATTGTTTATATGATCACTATATTGTCGACATTCTTAAAGAACAAAATCTCAATTGTGTTCGGATCAACCTTATTTTTTGCATTTTATTTTTATTGTTTTTTTAATGGGAAAAAAAAAACATTGAAACCAAATATAAAGTTTCATCTCACTTTCTTTTGACGGTATAAAACACGTCTAAAGTTGTTTCCATGGCTGCAACAGTAATACTAAATTTAAATTCACAGGGATTGCCAATCCAGCTTAAGGCTTGATTGTTTTTCGGCACATCACATGTGTTGTTCTTCGTTTGAATCATTTAGTGGTGGAGATGATTTAATATGGGCCATTCATTTCTCAATTTAAATGGATGATAATACCGTTACGGATAAATAAGAGCTATTATCTTCGTTCCTAAAAAAGTGATACCTTCATGTAGTATATTTTTCGGAGCACCACATTGTAGGAAATATGTAGTACGATCCCCAAATCATTTTTCTTTTATTTGATTTTATAATTTATTATAAAATTTTCAAAGACCAAATCTTTTTCTTGAAACGGCTGTAGCTACCTAATTCCTTTAACAATACAAAGGAAATCATATGAACTATTCCAAATGAAGAATCATCTCAAAAACTTGCTTACATCGTCGATCAATCATACGTATGTATATTGTCAAGCGTATATATTAAGAGCTAGAATTTTTATGTGGTGTATATTGTTGCAGGTCAAATTTCATCACCGAACGCAAAACAAAAACTCATAATAGTCTCCTATACCAAAAAGAGACCACTTGGGACCAAGTTTAACGAGCTTTATCGTAGATGACAAATTTATGTTACAAGATTGAAATCTGATTGACAAAATGATCCGATATCTTTCTAGGTTTCTACGAAAATCCAAATGTAGTATCTGTTATCTTTCACTAACATGCAAGTACAAAAGCCAAAAGAAACAGACTGTTGGCAAACAAGTAACCCCTAAATTCTATTGACACTGATTCTCAACCAGTGACAGTTATGGTCGACAGACAATTAATTGTTTAATATCGTGAAGCGTTAAGAGTGTCAAAGACAGCAGTACAAGTATATTTTGGTTGGTCCCAAATTATGATAGAACCTGACCCTTCCGAGCAAAACCCATGCCATTGCGTTTTGATTTCAAAGGGCTAGCTAGCTATCTTCAGCTTCTCATTTCTTATCACAGTTTGTGGTGCCATGCATAACAAATTGCCTAACTGTACTTTGCATGGTCTGTCACAACTCTTACCTTACAGTCCTGGATCACTAGCCATATCCATCCATTTGGTTATGGAGAATGCAGTCTTAGCTTGTCACGTCACGTCGGTGTCATCCAATATCATTAGACTTATGTGTAAGTACAATGTGCCTAACTATTGAAACTCATATGCTCACATTTAACAAATTTCCTCACCAAAGTTGAATATTTTTCGTAATCTCCATAATCATGCGAATTTCGTCCATCTGACCATGACCAGGCAATATCTTACTAAAGTCGACATCTAAATTACATGCATGATATTACGAGTCATCTAAAGTGGTCATAAGTACATGATTACAGAAGATTTCAATGAACAAATCTTATGACCCAAAACCGACATCGTGATTCAATCTCTACATTACAAACTCGTGATCATGAATACGCTGCATGGCCCAAAACCTACTCTTTGGTAGTAAATTTTGAGAATGCAAAATGTATACATACGAACGCCCCCGAATTATATTATTTCTTTGTTTTATTGTCGACTTTCTTGAGAATGAAAAAATCAATTTGAGAACAAAAAGAAGTGGAACCAAAACCACGATACGATAGCTACTTAGATTAAGGGAATGCGAGTCCCCTTGTGGATGTCTTTTTCCCAAGAATAATATTTCTTCTGGTTTCAGAATGAGAAATGCAATCGTAATCTTGAACTTGTTATGGCAGTTGACGCGCTAAAAGGACCTTAAATTGAATTCATAATTGCAACCTCTTTTTTTTTCTTGGCAAAAAGCCTTTTTTCTTTGCAAAAATCTTTTCACTTGTTTACACTGTAATAGTAGTATAGAAGTGATGGTTTTTTGGTTTGTACTTGCGGTTCTTGACCCAAGGCAGATCTTTTTCTTGATTTTTGATGATTAAACCAAAAGGCAAAGATTTTTTTATTAAAGACGCGAAGGTTAAATATAGATAAAGGCAAAGAAAAAACACAAAATTGGTTAAAAAGATCAAAATCAACAATTCCTGGGTGAAAAAGACATGTAAAATTTGATACTGTTTAAATGGACGAAAATGTAAAAATAGCCATGATGTAAACAGTTTCATCCTACCCATTTTCAAATATTTTTTCTTATTTTTAATTTACATCAGGATGCATCCAGTTTCATCTCATTCTTTTTTAAGTTTAAGCCAGGATGAATCCAGTTTCATTTTGCTATTTTTTTGGTGTCCATTTCATCCATATTAATTTTTACTCGTCCATTAGAACCATGTTTTAAAAATATTTGGACAAATGACCCATTTTCCGAACAAAAAATGATGAATTGTGAGGGTCATGAATGAACCTGACCTTAAAACCAAAGTTAAACTTATTTGAGTAGAACAAAGATTTTCGATGCAAATATGCAAGTATACTATGATTTTCTGAGCGATCATTTTCAATGACCGGTCATACGAAGATGTTCTAGGCTAGCTAGTCTAAAATTTGAATTTGGATTGCTAGCAACAATACACTATTGAGAATTTGAGAGAGTAAACCAAGAATATTTTCAGCTAGCATCACATGGCAGGAAACTATACATACAACATACACACGGTACGAAAACCGAGTATATTTTATCAAATTTATTGTCGACATTCTTGAGAACAAAATCTCTATTGGATCCAAAACAATCTTATATTTTAATCTAAGCTATTTATGAAGTTTATTCAAGAGAAGAAATGAAACATAAACGGCGGTAGCTAGTTAGTTTATTCACCTAAATTTCCTTCAACAATACAAAATGCGTCCAAAGCTGTCTGTAGAAAATATGATATCAAAGACTTAATGAAAGAACACAAGACAAGATGCTAAACAATACTTCTCTTAATTTATGCAAATAAACTCATGGCTCAACAGCCTATTTATATGTAAACAAACTTGACGCAAAGCGTAAAACACTTTCCTAATATAACCCAAACTCTAACAAGACTCTTCTAGAAAATTCCCACGTAAACAAACTCTAAAAACAGAATAACTTGCACCTCATGTTTACTCTACGTCCATACTACCAGCATGTCAACAATACTTGTTGATCCCCATACCATGTCAAATGTACTATTTGATTCATTCACACTGTATCAACTATCATAGTTGATCCCAACTGCATTCTTCATACTGTGTCAACTAAAATAGTTGATCCCTTCTATCTTCTTCATACTATCTTGGTTTAACTTTCAACATCCTCCCTTAAACCAAGATACTCTTTGCTAATCATTCCAAGATTTCCACGCAAGTAAATGAAAGTTTTAGACTTCAAAGACTTGGTGAAAATATCAGCCACTTGATCTTCACTTTCACAAAATTCCACAGCTATCTCCTTGTTACTGACAAGCTCTCTGATGTAATGAAACTTAATATCAATGTGCTTACTCCTTCATGAATTCCATGAAGCACAAGATTCTTAGTTAGTGAAATTGTAGACTTAATTATTATCACAAACTATTGTTGTAGGTATCTTCTGTTCTTGAAACAATGACTTTAACATCATTCTCAACCATACAGCTTGTGTAGCACAGTTGCTAGCAGCTATATATTCAGCTTCTGTTGTAGATAATACAACAACTTGTTGCTTCTTAGATGACCAAGAGAAAAAACCAGTTCTTAACTGAAATCCATAACCTAATGTGCTTTTTCTTCCTTCTGTATCACCAGCCCAATCACTATCAGTAAAGCCAACTAACTTTGGATCTTCTGAAACAGCATAAAGAATTCCCAAACTAGTTGTTCCTTTAACATATCTTAGAATACGTTTTGCAGCTTGTAAATGTGACTGTCTAGGTTCTTCTATAAATCTATTAACCAATCCAACTGCATACATAATGTCAGGTCTTGTAGCAGTCAGATATCTGAGGCATCCAACAAGACATTTAAAGTCTGTTGAATTCACAAGCTCTCCTGACCCTTCTTTTGTCAACTTAAATCTCTCCTCTACTGGTGCTAAGATTTGATTGAAATTATCCATCTTAAAACGCTTTAGTATTCTTTCTGCATATCTCTACTGATTGATAAAAATTCCTCTTTCAGTTTGTTGTACTTCTATGCCAAGAAAAAATGACATTAAACCAAGATATGTCATCTCAAACTCCTTCACTATATCCTCCCTGAATTCCTTGATCATCTCAAAACTATTTCCAGTAAATATAAGATCATCCACATACAAACATATTATAATATGATTGCCAAGAGTATCAGCTTTCAAGTATAAAGTATGCTCATGTGGACATCTTTTAAACCCTTTATTAATGAAATAAGAATATATTCTTGTATACCAAGCACGTGGTGCTTGTTTCAAACCTTACAAAGCCTTATTTAGCTTGTATACTTGATTTTCCTTCCCCTCCATAATGTATCCTGCTGGTTGTTCAACATGAACTTCTTTTTCCAATACTCCATTCAAGAATACTGATTTCACATCCATCTGAAATATCTTCCAATGCTTCTGATCAGCTAGAGAAACAATCATACACATTGTACCAAGTCTTGCAACTGGTGCAAACACTTCTGAGTAATCTATTCCTTGCTTCTGTTTATATCCCTTAGCAACTAATCTTGCTTTCAGTCATTCTATTTCACCATTTGACTTGTATTTTGTTTTGTAAACCCACTTAACACCAATAGGTTTCTTTCCTGGTGGAAGTGTTGTCAGTTCCCATGTGTCATTCTTCTCAATTGACTTTAATTATTCATTCATAGCATGAATCCAGCCTTGTTCTTTAGATGCTTCTTCATAAGCTATAGGATCATAATCTCCAATCAATGCAAAATTCACCACATCCTCATCTGTATCTTCATCATCTCTTGATTAAACATAATCATTCATCCTTGCTGGTATGACATAATTTCTTCTTGGTCTTGTAGTTTCTTGTTGTGGTATTACTTCAGTTCTTGCTTCTTCATGATGTTCTTCAACATTATCTTGAGTATGCTCTTCTTCTTCAACTTCTATTGGAACTGTTCTCATATTATGTGGATCAACACTCCTTGTTGATCCAGAATGTGGATCAACTATCATTGTTGATCCAGTATTCCAATTCCATTGTGATTCTTCATAAAATATCACATCTCTACTTGTGATTATCTTTCTTGTTTTTGGGTTGAACAACTTGTATCCTTTGGTCACTGAACTGTAACCAACAAGAATACACTTTTCACTCTTATCATCCAACTTCTTTCTAAGGTCTTTAGGTACATGTGCATATGCAATGCACCCAAAAATTCTCAGATGTCTTACACTTGGCCTTATACCTCTCCAACTTCTTCTGGTGTCTTGTTATTTAACTTATTTTTCGAACATCTGTTAAGTAAATACACTGATGTATCAACTGCATAACCCCGGAAATTCTTTGGTAAATCTTTTGTTCTTCTTATAGTTCTTGCCATCTCCATAATAGTTTTGTTCTTTCTCTCAAAGAACACCATTCCTCATTGAGGTGTATATCTAGTCGTTAACCGATGTAGAATACCATGTTCTTCCATGAAGTTATCAGCAACAATACATTTTGTTCCTCTCTCAGTTCTTAATATCTTGATGCTCTTACCAATTTGTTTCTCAGCATATGCTTTAAAACTTCTAAAAGCATGAAAAGCATCATTTTTTTGTCTAAGTAGATATTCCCAAGCTTTTCTACTAAAATCATCAATAAAATTTATAAAATAGTTATTACCTCCATGTGATGTAACTTCAATAGGACCACACAAGTCACCAGTGTACGCCTCTAAATGTTGTTCACTCTTCTAGCTTTGTTAATCGGGAATGGATATCTGTGTTGCTTGCCAAAGATACAATTCTCACACCTTGAGTCTGAAGCTCTATAATAGGTAGACCTGACACCATCTCCTTCTTAGATAAAACTTATAAAATATTAAAGTTTACATGACCCACTCTCTTGTGCCACAACCATGAATCAGTATGTACATGAGTACTATAACAACTTTCTCTTTGATATTGAATATTTTCAATGGAAACAATTTATTCTTTGTCATCTGTACTCTTGCAATAAGTCTTCTAAAACGATCACGAATTGAACAAATACCATTGAATATGTTCATAGAATATCCTCTTTCTGATAATTGACCCATGCTTAAAAGATTTTGATGTAAACCTGGTACATAAAACACATCCATGATATATGTTTTAGCACCATTCTTCTGAACTATTCCAATTCTTCCATTTCCCATAACTGGAATTGTGAAATTATTTCCAAACTTCACAGTTGAACGTACTGATTCATTAAGGTTTTCAAACAACTCTTTCCTTCCACACATATGATTACTGCAACCTGTATCTAAATACCACTTATGTTGAGGCTGTTCTTCAAATATATGGCAGGCCAACAACATATTTTCAGCTTTATTTTCTTCTTCTTCTTCTGCAATATTAGCTTTGAAGTTTGCCTTGTAGTTATTAGTTGTTGCATTTCTAGGTTTTTTACACTCAAAAGAAAAGTGTCCAAAATCTCCACAATTGTAACATTGAAGCTTTGATCTATCAACTTGCTTTCTTCCTTAATAATCTCCAGTACGATCTCCCTCCAAATGTTATATCTTCCTTAAAAACCTCCAAAGATTGGGTCTTTCTTGATTGTTTCTCCAGCTTACTTGACTTTGTAGTGCTTCTTCAGCTGGTTTTGTAGTTGCTATTTTTTCAAGCAATCTTTGTGCATATGCTTGTAAAGATCTCAACAGCTCATCAAGTGTCATAGTTGCAACAATATTACATTCTTCCTCAGAAAGCGGTAACCTTTGATTCAAACTTCTCTCGGTAAGCTTCTTATAATCTTCTCTACAATTGCTGAATCTTTTATAGTATCACCATTAGCTTTCATCTCATTGACAAGATTCAATGTCTTTGAGAAAAATTGGTAGTTTCAATCTGCAATAATTCATACTTTCTCTTCAAGGTTTGTAATCTAACCTTGTTGACCTTGTCAGATCCTTTGTAGTAGCTTATTAAACCATCCCATGCTCTTTTAACTTATTTAATGTAGATAACTCTATCCATGAGAGATTCATGAATACCCTGATGAAGAATATAGGTTGCTTTTGAGAAAATTTTACTGTTTTCAGTTAAAGTTGCTTGCTGAGCTGCTTCAATTACTACTCCTTCTAAAGATAATTGGCTACAAAAGAGACTTAATTATTGAATTGTACTTATAGCCAAACCAGGGGCCGCAGATTAGTAATTTAATCAAATTCTAATCCGGAATGCATCTTAATAAGGAAATTCCATGCATTTAGTCTGCTCTTTCCTTTTTTGGGTCGGACAGTCCAAAGCCCAACAATTAGCTAGCCGTGCAAAGTCGGGGTTAGGGATCCATGTTGGCCGGCTACATGAGCATCAACATTCGACAGTGTTATATGTCAAAAATGCATAAAAACGTGTCACATTCGGTTTTAACTATAGATTTTCTGCAAAACCGACGTGAATTGGATTAATTGGGCCGCCCTACCGAAGGGAGGAGTCTCTTTTATGGTCATTTTGTTGTAAAATGAAACCTCACGCAAATTGCAATTTGATAAAAAGATTAAATTTAGTGAAGTTTTTTTTTTTTTTGTGAAGCCTTTTCGCATAATTTCTTATGTATCCTATTTTTTTAGAGGTATAATTGGCAAGCAAACTAGAATATAACATATCTAAATATACGTTCCTTGAATTGTACAAATTTTATCTCGTTGGAATGATTTTAAAGAGATATACACAATAAGTACAATATCAAATTTAGAGTTTTGACGAAAAATTCGGAGGTGATTATCCGTTTAGGCATAATTTTCGAAAATTGAATGCATAGTCATTGTGCAAACCACCAAAGGATGCTTACCACATTATGCAGCCATATTTTGGTTTATGCATCAACTAATTTTTCTTTGCAACTAATAAAAAGATGTACTCCTTTCGTTTCAGGAAAAGTAATACTTTCACTTTTCAATTTGACTTATTTTTAGGCAAAAATGAAACTGCAAAAGTATCTCTTTTCCTAAAATGGAGGTAGTATAACAGTTTATACAAATGTATTTTCGTTCATACATAACAGTTTATACAGTCATATTTTAGTTCATGCATCTACTAATTTGGTTATGCAACCACTAAAACGATGTATATGCCTCGAAAATAACATTCCAACAAAAAAAGATATATAGCGCGTTATGCCATCAGCGGTGTTTCGTTTTTCTTCGGCCGGACCTCCCCACCGTGGCAGCGTTGTTCTAGTCTAGAATAATATACTAGTTCAAGTATTCTTGTTAGGCCGATCAAGCGAAGCAAGGGAGGACTCTATATATGATGACATTGTGTGAAGCATGACTTTTTTCTCCAATTTGACACAAAAAGATTAAAAAAGATTCTCGTGTGTACTATTGTTCTCAAGCGTTGGATCATTAGCCCGTAGATTTCAAAGGAGTGGTATAAAGAATATTTACATGTACATAAGAGTAAATGCACTTTTTATATATATTTAAAAACCTCGTATCTTTCAAAATACACGTCGGATTTTGTAAATTTTATATATTTGGAAAGCCCTTTAAATTATCTACGCAATGAGCACAAACAATGATATCAAAAAAAAGTTAGACATAGCTTAAAAATAAATTGTCCCTTCACACTTTTATTATCACACTATCTCACATGTTGAAAGTTATTTTTATAAATAAAAACCAAACCGTAACGGATTTAAAACTAATATTTTGAGGATATGTTCTTATCAAGTTCTACATGCCTACCAAAAATGAGCGCATTCCGAAATATAAAACTTCACAATCCACCTGTCTTAATTTCGACGGCCAGAAATCCGTTGATTTTCAACAGCTCATTTTCAAAGTAGTAGATGGTGGTGTTATACTTCTCGGAATATGCTCATTTTTGGTAAAAACATATATCTTTGTAATAGTAACATATCTCCAAAATATTAGCTTCATATATATTACTTTTTGGTTTTTATTCGCAAAAATAATGTCCAACTTGTGAGATATTGTGATAATAAAAGTGCGAGGGGATCCCTCCTCTAAAAAAATCTACAAAAAAAATGATTGATTCTTAAGTATAAAAACGACTAATTTTCAAATGAAAAGTACAACATATGGTGTCGAATGACCACCAATTTATCTGCAAAGTTGAAAAATAAAATAGCAAGGCCGACGTGTCGGGAAAAATGATATTTTCGTGTCGTGTAAGGAAAAATGATACTTTTGCTTCGTGTCAGGGAAAATGATATACTTCCACGCCGTATCATGAAAAATGATTAGGGTTGTCAATGGGATACCGAATTCCTTAACCGGTAATCCGAGTTCCTATAGGTAATTTTCCGACATAACGATTATCGGAAGTCGGTAACGGAAATTTACCGGTAATTATTGTCTTAACAAAACCATATCGGATGAGGCACCTATCGGTAGGTTAACTACCGATACCGGCAATCATTGACTATTGGTATCGGTAAAACTCAGATTTCAGCCCAATGATGCAATTTTTTTTAATTTATTTGTGTTTTCTTTTGAAAAAACATGTAACTAAGAAAATTTGGAACATTTGTATGTATTTACTTTGTGTTTGGCGCGGATTTTGAATTAAAAGTTTCTTATTTTGGACTGAATTTGGGTCTTAAAAACAAGTTATGTAAAATTGTGTCATATAACGGTATTTATTGGTAATCATACCATATCCAGTAACCTTAACAAAACGGTAACGGATAGGATTTTGAGATTTCCGTCGGCAATTATCGGTATCGGAATTCCGATAAAACTTATCGGTAACGATAATTGTGGAGGCAGTTACTGTTTTGATAGGTTCCGTTGACAGTCCTAAAAATGATACTTTCGTGTCGTGTCAGGAAAAATTATACTTTCGCGTCGTGTCAGTAAAAATGATACTTTCACTCTGTGTCAGGAAAAATGATATTTTCGCGCTGTGTTTTTCTGATACTTTCGCGTCATGTCAGGAAGAATGATACTTTCGCTCCGTGTCATGAAAAATGATACTTTTGCTCTTTGTCAGGTAAAATGATACTTTCACCTTCCTGTCAGGAAAAGTGATACTTTCACCCCGTTTCTGGAAAAGTGATACTTTCACCCCGTTTCAGGAAACGTGATACTTTTACCTTTTCAATTTTGCCTATTTTAGGTAAAATAAAACCGTGAAAATGTCTCTTTTCCATAAAATTTTTTGAATCCTGAGAATCAGATCTTGTACCAGAACTTGAACCCGATGATGATGATTTATGACTTGCTGATGATTCTGAATAATAATCTTGTACTTCATCTTGTGTGATGCTTGGTGTATGATGATCTATCGATGAATTCATCTTGCTACTGCCGTTACCTGAATCTTTTCTCTGCATATTAATGATATATGCAAGTCAATCAGAACAACAATTTTGAAATCATTATGAAATTCTGAAATCAATAACAAAATAAAACATGAAATCTATCTATTGAACATATGGAACACATTGAACAACATAGCAGAACTTCTAGAAACCCTAAATTTCCATGATACTTTACCAAACCACAAACAACAACAACACAAATCAAGCCTAGTATAATAAATACCAAGCAGCAAGAAATCAAACCAAAAGACAATCTACGGAGAAATTGAACTACATTATTAGCAAATTTATACTAAGAACTGATAAAAAATATAAAACAAGGATTAATTGAAGATGATCATCACAATGATCAGCAGGAGAGAAAAAACACTCACCAGTTTGAAAGGAAGGAAAGCGTAGATAAGAATTCTTCGATGAGATAAACGACAGAGAAAGAATTTCAAACCGGTAAACGGAAAGTCCAGGAATGCAGACTGATGAGTAGGACCTCTTATATATATAGGAAGAATGCTTTTCGGAGAGGGAATTGTTCGGATCTCTTTCTTTTTCTTTCCAAGATTTACTAACAGGGAAGGTGCAAAGGTGGGACCACTTGTTTCCAAGATTTTAAAATAATATTTTAGAAGGAGCTGGGACTAGTAGAAGATGGTCGAAAATTAGGATGCTCTACATTGATCCTATTAAACATGCAATAACCATCAAGTCCTTTTGATGCATACTCTCTAGCATTTATAAGGGGTGGTAAGCCCTTACATGTATAATATGTGCTAGATCATTAGCTGTAATTATCCCATTATTTTATTTTTTCCATTTTATTCTCCATCTATATATATATATAAATATAAATATTGACTAACCTGTGGTGGATATCCTCGACATATCAAAAGCATGAGATTTATGTATTTTGGCATCACCTCACAACTCAAATGACTTAAAACTAATCACTAGGTATTCAACACATACAAGTTCCAAATTAATAACAATATTGGCATTTATTTGAGTACTCCATTTATTTTGATTGTTTAAATGTGTTTTTTCTTAAAAAAATAAAATAAAATAAAATATATATATATATATATTTAGGGGAAATCCTTTAAATGTAGAATAAAAATATTTAAGTTTAAAAAGTAAGTTAATTTTCTTAAAAAAAATTATAAGATCTTAGCTTAAATTTTTTTTCTCTAATTTTAATAATATACTTATCTAAGCTTCGATTACGTAGGAGTTGTTTTAATACAAGAAAAATAGTTGTGGTATGATTATTCCTATGTAATACATTTCCTTTCATTAAGTACGCACGGAATATCCAAATATGATACGAGTATTCAAAACATGCCATAAATAGCATAAAGGAAAATAATCACTAATTACATGGTCAGGTACATTTAGCTGTATATTTGATGATTTTAGGCGTGCTAATTAATTACACTGTCGCTATTTTTAGGTTGTGTTATTACCTCTTAAAAACTTTTATATTCCCAGTACATTTAACTTTTAATTCATTGCAATTTCTATTCCCCCAATGTAAATAAGTATCATGCGCCGGCATAAAATCTCCTATACTAACAAAATGTATTCACCCGTTGATTGTATTCGAAGAAACTGTAAATACTGGGTTGAAATATTCATAGTTTTCCTAATTGTCTTATGCCAATTCCTTAAAGAAACATGGATAAGATAGTTTTCCATGCTTTTTATATATACTATTAAAAAAAAGCTACCAATTTACTAGAATTGTGTTATACGTAATACTGATTCGGTCTTAACGAGTGTCGTTACGGTATGAATTATTTCTAGTGTCCTATAACGATGGACTTCATTATGATTACTTTTGCATTGAGCGAATTTAAAACCAAGGTTCAATATGTTTGTTTGCCAAAATTTGGAATCAGCAGTCGATTTGCGTAATCTTATTTGAAGTTTTAAAACCAATGAAATGGAAAGAGACGTGGAACAGATAACAATTGGTATGCTAGAGTAAGAAGAAAGAGTCTTTTCTGAAAACACTTTGTGCGGCCAAGGGGTTGGAAAAACGTCCACGCTAAATGGAACTCTCGATCATCCGTTCAGAAAATTGAAATTAAACATTCCATTGCGATGGAGTTACAACCGAAGGGTTTTGTTATTTGAATTTGAAAATCTGGTGAACTGTGTCTTTTAAGAAGATGAGTAGTGTCTCTTTGGAAAGAGACGGATGGATACACAAATTGAGTGATTAATTTTTGATTCGTGATTAAAATATCTTAATTAAGGGTTAATCCGAGTCTAGTGATTAATCAATTAATTAATACTCTGTGTTCTGGACTATGCGTTTGGACAATTCAAAGCAATTTTAATAATGTTGCAGGGCCTATGACCCATAGATGTGTGGGCCAACTAGATAGTTAGGGTTTACCTTTTCATGTATATATAGGATATTTATATCCATGTAACTGTACTATTTGGATGAATAAGATACTTCGCCTTTCTTTCTTACCTCCCCATCTTCTCCCTACTTTTACCTTAAACACGTTATCATGCATGAACTCAACCCTAGCTATGGCCGGGTTTTTTTTTTCTCTTTTTGGTCTTCAATAAAAACACTGGAAGAAGTTGCACTACTAATTGAACCCGGTACTTGAGTTTTTGTTATTTTATTTCATTTGATGAATTCATGGGGGATTAATTGTTGAAGAAGAGATATTTTGATTAATTTTATGTCAGCTATATGGATTCGCCGATCTAGATTTTTCTAGTTAGGGCGGTTGTAGTCGTTTAGGATAAAGAACACCGTTCCGATCGTTCTGGTTGGCGGCATGTTCTGATCCCAGTCCGTTCTGGCTGGAGTCCCTTTTCGATCGTTCTGGTTGGTGTCATGTTCCGATCCCAGTCCGTTCTGGATCCGTATGTTCCATTGTGGCTGGTGTCTTGTTCCGATCCTAGGCTGTCATGTTCCTTCTCGGGACGTGCATGACCAAGGCCGTTCCGGTTCTGTATATGTATAACGGGAACCAAAATTAGGTTTTGTATATGTACAATAGGAAACAAAGCTTTCCTTGAGGTATGTAACTGATGTTAGTGTGGGTTTTGACATTGGATACTTGTTGGGCTTATTTATTTATTTATTTTAAGAACATGCCTAGTTCCATTTTTTTGTCTTAAGATAAATCCATATCGTATAAACGATCAACTTAAATAATGATTGTTGATCTCGATCATTAAGAATTTGGTCTTAATGTTATTTTGTTCTCTTGAATTTGATATTGGCTATAGTTGAATGGTGTCTTTAGTTCAATTGGTTGTACCAACTCGATTCCAATATATTTTTTTGGGGTTTAGAAGTACTTGAGCACCATTATTGCATACTTGATATTTTCTTCCCAAATTTGAATGTCCCATGGAATGTGATCCACTTGCTCGACTATTAAAGAGCTGATAGTTTCAAAAGATACATTCCAAATAAAATCACATGTATTCCAATTTTTGTGGAAGAACTCACAAAAGGCGATATGAGTCATAAAATTTCCATTTCTTTACTTCATCCTTGATACCAATGAACCAGTATATGTTGAAGTATGACAACAAGAGAACTATCTTTAGTAATTTATTCAACCTAAAGTAAGTGGTTGACATGTGTAGTGAGATTGTCTTGGCCTGTTGAGATAAAGATTTCTCAAATTAAGCTAAGTGTAGTAAAGTTGAAAATGAAGAAAAAAATCCCGAATGAGGGTCAGACGTACCAATTCATACGCTTGTTGGCATAGTAAAATATGTGTTAATAGATATATGTATCATGAGACAAAGATGTACTTCTGTCTTCGGTGATAGGTGTTGGTATATGCAATGTAATGCGTGTATCATAGTAGCAACCAATTTCTATAGGAGATCGTGCTTTAGACATCAACTTTAATGACAAGAAGAACTTTGCATGGACAACTTACTTTTTAATTTAACCAGATTCAATGTATGCGCTTATGGAATGAAAGTACATCATTCCCACGAGACATAAATTCTCTAAAGCAATTGATATATATCTGGATGAAAAATATATTATCCCCTCTGAAAAGTAACATATATTCACTCTAAAGTACTTGAGTTGAATCCCACTTTTGTTACACAATAAGGCCACGTCACTTATTAAATCTCTCAAGACTCAATGTCTAACTGATAGTGGTTTTTCTCCCACTAATTTAAGAAATATGCATTAGTTGTTGAACTAATTCCTTATTAATGTGACTACGATGATTGGATCATCGGGCAAAGCACTGCTCAAATTTGTTGCCGAGATGGAACAAAGACTAAAAGTCACATAAGCTTTGTACACCTTGTTAAGTTCAAAGGGTGTTCACGTGTGAACTATTACCTACCTTTTGGAAACTTACAGTGACGAGAATGTAATTGATTGCATATTTTATAGTCTCTAATATATGTGGAAGGAAACATATTTTAGAGAAAATAATAAGTCAATCTAGTGAAATATAAATCATTATTGTATTTGGATTATTGAATCCATATTGACTCTGACGATGAAATGTTGGGATTGACTCATACATGCTTTGACATAACCATAACAACACTTTGGTTGCGACATGATGTTTTGTTTTGAAAGGACTCTCAAATTTATTTGAGTGAAACGGTACAATGGGGAAAAGATTGAAATAATGCGAAGTGACGGCATATCTCACAATAAGTGAGTTAGAGCATTGCTCGGTTGAACTCACCAAGCATTGGTATGTCAAGTCTGGTTGTCATATTTTAGCATCAAAACTCATCTAAAGTCGCTTAATGAAATACTAGAAACAACTTCGTTTAGGTTTGACTAAAAAGTCTAGGAATGTTGAGACTTACAAGTATTACTCCGAATACCTGAAGAATGTGAAGAAGTAACGACTACAACGACGACATCATCCTTCCACTTGAGGTTAGTAATATTGACTTGATATTGTTTTCATTCCTAACGTATCTTTCAAGTCGTTATATTTTGAAAACATAACATGCGAAGCTTTATATATTGTATATAATACTCTAGTGATGTGACTTGATCATAATAGTATGATCAAAGTGTCAAGGAAAACATATTACGAAGTATGAACGCTTATCATTTAGAACTTCGTAAGTACGACATCGACAAAATATATTGTATATAGTTATTTGATTGTGTGTGCATTATATAGGAATGATTTCACCTTAGGAAATAATGTTTTATAACATTTGTTTAAAGGAAGTACATATATGAACTTGTTTCATAATCGAAAGCAAATCACGATTGGTCTTGCTATTCTTTGAATATCTTTTGGATGACCAGTGGAAGATGACTTTGGTAGAACCTATCTTAACTTTTTGAGATTTATTGTATAACCGGTTATAGCCTATATAATATAGTTTGTTGCAATCAGTCATGAGCTTCATTTTAAATCTAGTTGTAACCGATCACACGCTATATTGGAATGCAAGTTGTAATCGGTCAAAAGTTATTTTGGGAACCAAGGTATAACCGGTCACAAGATGAATTGGGAAGTTAGTTGCAATCGATCACAAGCTACCTTTGGGAATCAAGGTGTAACCGATCACAAGCTAACTCAGGAAGTAAGGTGTAACCGATCACAAGCTACCTCTGGAAAGCAAGGTGTAACCGGTCACAACCTAGTTTGGGAAACATGGTATAACCGATCACAACTTACATTGTGAGGTTGGTACAACCGATCCCAACAAGCAAAACCGAGTTTCCAATATTCACATATCTTTGTAAGTTTTGTGTGAAGCTTGGAACTAGGGTTTGCTAAGAAACTGCTAGATGTCGACATATTTGAACATGTACATATCTTATCATTTATTATTCAAAGATATTCCTTGATACTCAAGGTGATCCCTGGTCCGGAGAAAGTGAAAAGAATTTAATTATGATTTTCATCATATATGTTTTAATTACCAGCATTTAAAACATATCCTCTGGAATATATTATTAGTTAATGTGCTAGACTAATAATAGAAGTTTTCCATGAGAGTTTTCGGAAATATTAGTTAACAATAATTGGGAATAGTAAAACCGAAATTGGTACTTAATTGCATATCTTGAGAATATTTTCGGTTTTGGAATTTGCTTGTTGTCCAAACAACCTTGGTCTGTAAATACTTGAGTTTGCATTTCTTGTAAATTATCCTAAGAGCCAGGAAAACTTAATTTCTTGTTACTTATGGTGGATCCGTCTGTTCGGAGAGGAAAGTATCATAATTAGGTGAAATCTCTTACGACCGCTCGTTTAGAGACTTCTATTGGATCAAGAAGCTCTACGAGTACCGTTGGTGGGAAACTAGATAATTGCAGTGTTATTAATTTTTGATTATTGATTTTATTAACTAACGGTTGTTGAAACTTTGATTGCACCTAGTTTGTTTATTCTTGAGAATCTTACCTTCTTATATAAGATGCACTCAGACTAGATAAAGTATCGACAGGATCTTTAGAACCATCTTTGGATCTAAAGACATCTTGTGGTAATCCATTGTTAACAGACTCCGTTCTGTGCATGATTGATCACAAGAGGATTCAAGTGTTGTTGTGCAGGTATTTGAAGGCAATAGAAGATTTGATGAAGAAGAAGAAGAATTCTTATTAATTTTCGTATCTTGTGGATTTAGTGCACAAAACTTGATCGGATGGGATCCGACTAAAATCGGTTTATCTTTGATAGACTTGATTGATTAGTCGCGTGATATCGGCAACTCTGTAGTTTCTCTTTGAGATCTATATCGATTGAGTGTGAATCTAAACTTGGTTATTTTGATAATCATTGGATAGATTGATCTACCCATACAAATGAGTTTATTAGATCAAACATAAGAGCCTTTGTCAACAACCCATCTTATCTTTAGCAAGATTGATTAGAGTGGTTACCAAACAGATTCTTCCTTTGTTTTTTGGAGTACGATCCATAGGACTTGTTATTCACGTGCGTGACTCTAGAATTCGAGGAGGCAGGGATACTGAGGGAACTAAGTAGCTAGGGGTAGTCTGCTTGGTCTCAACTATACGAAGTTGGTATTAGATTTTGTATAACGGCTTAATTCTGAGAGTATTCAAAACTGGACTAGGTCCCGGGGTTTTTCTGCGTTTGCGGTTTCCTTGTTAACAAAATCTTGATGTGTCTTTTACTTTGTTTTCCGCATTATAATTGTTATTATAATTAAGTAAAATACACAAGTACGTTAACTCCGTAATACTTGATTTTTATCCTATAGAGTTTCGGTTATTACCGAACCTATTATCAAGTACACACTTTGTTGTCGTATCGTCTCGATATTGTATCCATAGTCAATCACAAAAGTGACCTTGTTGTTGTATTATCTCGATCTCGTATTTTCATATATAGACAATCACACCAAGTGTGAACTGAATTTGTTGTATTGTCTCGACTCTGTCCATAGACGACCACATTCGGTAAAGGACTTATAGGTTGATAAATAAAATATTGTGGTGTATTTGGGTACCCTCGTCTTTTAAAAGTGTTTTCTAAAATACTAGATGCACCACCCCCTAGTTCCCATTATGCTTTTAAAGTCACATCGCTCATTGTACAAAGTCTATTATATAAAGGATTGAGACCATCCGAAGATGCAAATGGTAAAAAACCTATATTATAAAGAAAACAAGGTGATCTAGAAATATATCCACGCAGAATACGGACTATTAAAGTGACTTATGGCTCTGGTGGATGTTTTCACACTTTGGACTAGTCACAGTTGCCAAGAAATGTTGTGTTTGGAAAACTACTAGCATATATTATACATGTAAGGGCTTACCACCCCTTATAAATGCTTGATAGTATACATCAAAAGGACTTTATGGTTATTGCATGTTTAATAGGATTAACGTAGAGCATCCTACACCCCATGGTCTCGCAAAGGCTATCATCAAAGGTTACAAATGGTGCCTAAGGCATGGTTATGCGTACAAACCTACCTTTAACTTCTTGGGGGATATGCAATATTAACGCATCTTTACTTAATTCGTTTTAGAACTCAATATTAGTCAACCTTTTCTGCGTACCAGTTGGTAACTGGATATAAGCCTGACACTCGAGTTCTTACGTATTTTTTGTTGTACTATATATGTGCCATTACTAATCCACAACGTACTATGATGGGTCACGAAAATAATTAAGTAGTTTTGTTGGATATTTACTCCCAACAATTATCCGCATTTTAAAACCTTTGGCAGGAGATCTCATACCGCTAGATTTGGAGGTTGTCATTTTATTGAGATAGTCTTCCTGTCGTTATGGAGAGATAAGAAAAGGTATTTTCTAAGAAAACGACAAGAATTGTCGTCGTGTGTTCCCACTGTGTCTCATATTGATTGTTGTACTCCACAAATGTAAATGTGAAGTGACAAAGAATAATCGCTTTCAGAAAGTACACTGATATAGGCAACGTGACAAGATCACACATATCAGCTGTAAATATTCCCGCAAGGTTAGAAATCCTCAGTATGGGGTACACCATAGACTAAGGTGTTGCAACTACACTTGGTGGAAGTGCAGTTAAGGCTGTGGCCCCACAAAGAAAGATGGAGAGACCACCAGGTTCGATCAACACTCACCTAGAAAGTAATTAGATGATTAAGGCACAACCTAATTTGTATCATAAAAAAAAATCAATTGATTGTATCTTACTACGTCCATGAATCAATACTGGAGGAAGCTCCGAAGTTTAATGATTCTAGAGAACAATGAAATCTTAAAGGATTATGAAAACACACATGAGTCAATGGAAACATCGTGCAAGCATATTAATGATTATTTTTATATATAGTTGCTCAAGGAAATAGAGCATGATGAGATCGAACCATGCTTCTTATTGTTTAATGTCAACAAAGAGCATACTTGGCTACACAATCCAGGTAGAACTTGGTTAATTATTTGACAAATATATAGGTATTTGGTGTGGTAGTGCTAACCAACCAAGTGTAAAGCCTATGGGACATACATGATTATTTGTCATAAAGCACAGTGGTAAAATAAAGTCTCAAAGTATCAAGACTCTCCCCGTGACGCGAGGTTTCACACAAATCCATGAAATTATCTACTTGTAATGAATGTTATAGCGTTCCGCTACTTAGTTAGCTTGATAATATCAAAAGGACTTGAAATGCATCATATGTATGTGGTTGTTACGTATCTCTGAAAGAATCAAGAGACGGAAGATATTTACAAAAGGGTTTGATAGCCTTTTGTTACCCAAATCAAGTGATTGAACATTCACTTACGGATTGAAAGAATCATGTGAATGTGGTATAACCGTCTAAGTGGCTATTTTATTTGGAGGGTGTGGATGGCTAAAAACGGTTCGCTGGTTTTTTGGGAAAATGAAGAGTCAATCGTGTTGTCGAGACTCCTCGAACCGAGCAAACTGCTCAACCTCACACAGATGCACCGCTGCAAAGGGGGTGCTTAGATTCGAGATATCAATCTGTAGGACTCCGGCCTAAACCAAGACAATGGCCGTTCCAGATTCAATTCGGCCGCAAAGAGGAATTTGGGTTGATCTGTAGGAGGGAAGCCGAGAATTGTGTGGGATCAGTGATGATCAAGGATTGTGGGTGTGTTGAAGGTTTCTGCAATATTGCTGAACTGCTAAAGTTGAGTTCTATGAATAAGTTTGTATCGAGTTGTTGACGGATAATGATGATGCCGATGATGATATTGTCCTCGATTTAGACTTATTTATATTGCAAGAATGATGAACCACTGATCCCTGTAAGTGTGACGGTTTCTTGAGTGAAAGAGTGGGAAAGTGGGAGATCGTGGTAAAGTTAGTTCCATGTCGTGTGGAGACTTGACTGATCGTGCACCCACTACTTTGCTAACTCCTTCAACCGTTGACACAACTTACGCACATTTCTCGTCGTGGATGATTCCACGTGTTGTAGGCCGCCAGACCAAAACCCTAGTTGTTATCCCCCAATTTGACGTGATTGATGTCTCACGAATCATGGAGTTTGCATGACAGACGTGTATTTAGTTTGTCAGTTGTTGACTGATTATGCAATGAGCCTAGGTTTTGTTGAATCGAGCATATTTGGCAAATGCTCAGCGATTCATGAATGTTAATGTTGTTTGTCTGAGCAAATATTATAAATTCAAAGAGTTGTTGAATATTGACGAGTTACTGAATACATGTGGATTATTCGAGCAACTGAGCAAGTATTGCTCGATTCGACGGAATACTGATAAATTATCAATATTGATAGTTTGGATCAATATTCGAGCAACTGAGCAAGTATTGCTCAATTCGACGAATTACTGAATATTAAGAATTTGACGTGCAATTGAGCAAGTATTGGTCAATTAGACAAATTACTGATAAATTACTAAATATTGATAGCTGGATCATTATATGAGCAATTGAGCCAATGTTGCTCAATTCGACGAAATATTTATTGGTGACGCGACCCAATAAAATATTAAATCATTGGTAAGTTACCAAATATTATATAATTAATCCTCGTGGGTAACATAAATTTATTTGGTGTTTGAACTTGCTCAGAATAATGATTTGTTGAGCGTTTGTTCGAAAACCCTAATTTTTGACGAATTACTCATTAGTCAACGAATTGCTGAAAATAGGTCATGAGCAAAAGGAGGGACCGACCACATGAGACCATGGACGTCCATGTGATTCCCAATTGCTCAAGTGAGCGTGTGCCGTGTTCTCGCTTGGAGAGTTGGTGAAGGAAGTGCTTAGGTTTCATCATTTATCAAATACGGGCCGGGTTCAAAGATTAGATGATAAAACCTAAGTATGAAAGATGGGACCGACCAAGAGAGCATGGGACCGGCTCTCGGTGGTCACGGGACCAGCCGTTGTCCGTTTGAGCAATCCCCAGGTTGGTTGGAGAGAGTTTGGGCCCAATATGAGCAATTGAGCAAATTAGGTCAGAATTATGAAAATATGTGGGACCGGCTTTGTGCAAGCCCTAGGAATAACTCTGGTTGGTCATTAAGGCATTCTCGTATTACCATGGTGTCCGTGTCTCCGTACTGAGAGTTCCAGTATTTTCTGATGTGCGTTCGAGCAACATTGTGAATTTTCAGAAGAGTTTATCTTGACTGAAATTCTTGATTTTTGTTGGAATGAGCATGTATGCTCAATTGACCAGTATTTTGTAAATATTAAAATAAGAATATTTTAACATTCAAAATTGCCATGAGAGGCTATCCGGTCATGCGACCATGTTGGCTTATGAATTTTCATGATTTGAGCAAAATTTGAGAAATTATGAAGAAATCATGATTTTTGCTCAAATGAAGGAGTTTCATGAATTTGAGGAAAATAATAATTATAAAAGACTAGGGATTGCAGGGTGTGGTACCGGCCACGGCTAGGGCATGGCCGGCCGGCTATGTTGCCCGGTCCCGCACTCCTTTCCCTATTTTATAATATTATTTTTCATGAATCCGTGATGTTATGGAGAATCCATGAGTTTTTGCTGAAACGGAGGAGTTTCATGAATTTGGGGAATATAAACTATAAAAAGCTAGGGATTGTGAGGTGTGGGACCGGCCACGGCTTGGGCATGGCCGGACGGCTATGTTGCCCGGTCCCACACACCTTTCCCTATTTTATAATATTACTTTTCATGAATCCATGAAGTTATGGAGAATTCATGAATTTTGCAAAAACAAGGAAAGTTGCTAAAATCAAGGAGTTTTTCATGAGTTCATGAAAATAACAAAATAGGGCAAAATAATGGAAGAAGCATGGGGACCGGTCACGGCTAGGGAATGGTCGGCCGGCCGATGGGCCCGGCCCCTGGGCGCTCCTTATTATTTTATTAATATTTGTTGTTTTCTCCTGTTTTGCGTAGGATTCCTCATCTGTCCATATTTTTTGATGCTCAGTCGTGCATCCGGGTGCTCAGTCGTGCATCATTGTCGAGTACACTTGCACCATTTTTTTGGGGCTTACTCAGTGATGATCCAGATACCCGGTTATTGAGTATTTATTGCTAATCCATGAAATTCATTGTAGAATAATTCATGAAATTGAACAATAAGAATGAGTAGTTATTTATTATCAATTCATAGGATCAGCTGTGGATTCGACCATGAATTCGGAATAATAAAACATGCATTACCATTCCATGGGATCGTGGATTCAACCATAAAATCGGAGTAATAAAGTTATCTATTACCATTCCATAGGATTTATGAAATCAGAGTAATGAGACAATACGGTTGTTTATTGCCATTCTATGAGATCAAGCCGTGGATTCGATCATAGAATCGGAACAATTATTATTGCCATTCCATGGGATCAGGCCGTGGATTCGACCATGGAATAGGAGCAATTGTTATTGCCATTCCATGGGATCAGGTCGTGGATTCGACCATGGAATAGGAGCAATAATAGATCATTCTGGGAATTCAGTGGTGAATGTCACGGCAGAATTAATCTATGTGCATAGTCAGGAGACGGCTAATATCCCGAAGGCATTCTCAAATCTTACGAGAACGCCCGAGTCTATACACGTCGCCCTACATAGTCAGGATCTGTGAGTGTCACTGTCCTGAAGGCGTTGTTGCTCTCAATCTTACGGAGAACCGCCCAATCGTTCTTCTATGTAGAGGGGGGTCGCTCTCATGTAGTCAGGGAACAGTGAGTATCACCGACGTCCCGAAGGCGTTAAGCCCTCTCAACAAACAATTATGTAGGAGGACCGCACAATTCTATTATTCTACATAGAGTGCACAATGAAATGCCGAGGATCGAACGCTCGGCTAGTGGAGGCTTTTCGAAAGACATGTTCATCATGGCTTCGTAAAATATGAATCGTCACATGCCTGAAGCCGTATCAGAAACATGCAGTATCATGATTTTACGGTTTTGACCTTTGTTGAAAATCCATCATCAACATTAAGTCCCCTTCTTAGTGAGGAACAGTCATGTTCCTTAGTAAGCATTAGATGGTGATTTTCAGTCAACGAGATCGTGGTTGAACTCAGTCTACAAAAGTAGTTTCAGAATCCTCGATTTGCTCCGATGGTGTCATGTACGAGCAAACGTTCAGGTGAGGACCCTAATAGCGTGATAGAGTGTGATTCCGTGAGCATGGAGGAATGGAGCATCGCTGATTTGGTCAGTCAAAAGTCCAGTTCTGGTTGATTTAGGATTTGCGGGCCCGAGCCCAAAAAGGAAACTCGTGTTTTATTAGGTTTTGGAAATAAAATTAATATAAAAGGGTGAAGCCCTAATATTTTTGTTTTGATTGACCAAGCATCTTCATCCCTTCACCACCTTCACGTGAGCAGCAGCAGGAGAGGAAGGAAATTCGCCGGACATCACCCGTCGTCGATCACCGTCCGGTAGAATTCCGGCCGGCACCGACCAGGTAAGTCCGTGCGACCCAATATTTTTTTTTTGTGTGTGTTTTATGATTTTATGAATTTTTCATAAAACAAAAATCCCATAGTTGTGTGTATACGTAGGATTTATGAAGAATTTGTTTTTAGAGAACGTATGAATGCTCGTTTTTCGTTAGTTTTAGGAAACGAACAAAAATCCCTAATATGGAAAAGATACATAAAATTTTGCATAGACATGGTATAGTTGCATTAGTAAAAATTTTGTTTATTAGGTTTCATGAAAACCCAAGTTTGTTTTTGAAGCAAGAACTTTGCAAATACTTTTGGAAACGTAGGTTTGTTCGTAAAAGTAACAAATAATAATCCTTAGAGTCAAAGGAATTTTGAAAAGACCTGGAGTTCATGATGAAAATTTGTTTACGAACTTCCACAATTTTGTTTGAAATATGTAGACTTTCACAAAATAGAAAAGACCCTCGTTTCATAAACGAATGCTCGATTAAGCAAAAAAGTTTTTTTTTATTTTTTTTTTGTATATTTACGTGAGTTATTAACTCTCAAAAAAAAAATTAAAAAAAAGGTGCGTGACTTATTCACGCTTTATTAAATATAAATCAAGTTTTGATTTATGAAAAATTGTTGAAAGCAAACAATTTATGAGTTGATGAATTCGTAGTGTATGCATGAGTTTAGTGATTTATAGTGTATGTACACGTAAAAATCATCGAATGTTCACATGGAAAGTTATGTGAATTATTCATAGTTTCTTGAGAAGTCAGTGTTGACTCTTGAATAATATGTTTTATGCTCGACTTTGCAGGTTTAAAAGAACGAGCAAGTTTTTTGAGGTTTTACGCTGTTATCACTAAGTTTTTGCAGACGCTGATTGTGAGCATCGTAATTGTTTGATTGCTTTAATTCCATTGTAATGATGAAACTCGTGTGGAATGTTGCAGCTATTTGGCAGAGATGACTCGATTCCGTAATGATGCTAAAAGTGACGTTTCCAGAGACACTTTTGGAGATGATGTTTCCATAGATGCATCTTCTAGAGATGATGATTGCTCCAGGGATGACAATTCTGGAACTTCTCAGGGGAAGGAGGAGATTCCCAAACCCAAGAACATTCCAAGCACTGAAGACAGGTTCTTTGAATATTTGTATAGGCCAGAAAAACGCCCTTTAGGTTCTTCATTTCGGTTGCTCATAAATCCCAGGACTACTGCTCAGAATAAGTTGGTGTCTCCTTCAGCAATAATTCGGTTCTGTTTAGAAGGGAAACATTATTCGGCTTCTCATGTGAAACTCAAACTTTCTCGGAAGCCGCTAACGCATTTTTCTGGATGGGCAAGGCATATGCTAGGCCACAGCCGTGTGAGGGCCTTGGCCGGATAGTGCACAGTGACGCGTGCCATTCAAGTTCTTTGGAGATTTGATCATTAATCATGATATACCAGGTATCGTGGCTTTGCTTGCTCGTTGGTGTATTCCTACTCATACCTTCATATGCAGATGGGGAGAGTTCACAATTACTTTAGAAGACATAGTCGCTTTGTTGCATCTTCCAGTCACCAGAAATTTCCCTGGAGAACTCTCGACATAGGAGAAGCTGATATCTCGTACTTTGGAAACTAAAATGCACGAGTTCAATGAGTCTCCCAAATTTTGCTATGCTCAGTGGTTGAGATACTGGTGGCTGAGAGATAGAATTCCTGAAGAACATGTTGATGGTACCCTATCCATTGTCGCTTTCATGTGCTTGTGGCTTTCCAGAGATGTTCTTGAGGATAGTGGACATTTGTTGAATCCTTTGGTGATACCTTTTGCTATTAGGATGGCTAAAGGTGAGAAACTTCCAATCGGCAGCCTGTTTTTAGGTTCATTGTTTGCCAACTTGGACTCTTTGGTTATTGACTCCAGTGTTTCTAACGGTTTCATGAAAATTGAGACATATGCTAATACCATGTTCCACCAAGCTTTGATGTGGGAGCATCTTGAAAATTATGCTCCAATTCCTCGTAACATTTTGCAAGGGCCTAATGTCGACACTCGCCATGCTTTACTTGAGAAAGACAATGCCAGGATGATGAGGTAGTCTACAAAGCATCCGCAATACAAGATATGCATTACTGATATTCTGGATATTGAATCCGAGTTCAATTTTCACCCTTGGGTATTGGTCCATGATCTCTTCTCACAATTGATCACCTTCAACACTGCTGAAGAAAATATCACATTGAATACTGGTGCTGATTTGAATGATGGAGAGAGATCATTTATATTAAGTTGCACTCCTGGCCACGTGGAGGGGAATGAGTATTTATCCCCATGCTCTGATCGTGCTAGTTTCGTGACTCCGAGTTCCATAGACTTCTGGCGTCAGCAACTTGAGCGTCTGTATGCTTTCGTGATGGATGTTAAGTCCCCAGTGCAAGATGTTCCTTTCCTTGACTCCATTAATGCTCGACCAAGACTAAAGTACCTTTCTCATGGTGACAAGAGGAAGACATCTCCAGAATGTGCACATGTAGGCCTCTTTTCTTCACGATTGGTGAGAGTAAGATAGACGTATTTTTAATCATTCGTTGATTTTGTGTAGGATGGTCATGTTGTGAGGCCTCGAATCTGTGTAAACTTCTTAGACCTTCAAGAAAGTCCCCAGGGTGGAGAAGGAAGGAGTAAACCAGCTCATAGAATGATACCGAATAAAGTGCAGTCCCCTGCCGCTTCTTTGGTGAGTTATTATCATTTCTCTTATCGTTGCGTCTTTCTTGTACATATAATCAGGATCTTAGAAAAGTATTACTAATTTGTTTCAGAATTTTGCTTCATCGGATATTGACGGTCTTCATCTTTCCTCTATACGAACAACTCAAGAATCCAGCGTTGATGGAGAGGTTGATGTGAGTATCCTTTCGTGTAAGTGATTTTGGAATTTCCTTGAATGAAATAATGATGATTATTATTGATAATTCCAGGAGAAAATTGTTGTGGAAATCCAGCATGTTCATGCTATTCATTCATCTTCGAATAGTAGTGAGAAAGAGAGTCCTCAAGAATCGCGACTGAATGAAGATAATGGTACTTCCAATGTTGATGCCGACCCTGTTAACCCCTCGAATAAGTTCGAGACTCCTAAAGTAAGTATATACTTTGCATTATCTTCATAGAAGTATAATGTTGTTGACTTGTCGATGAATGCATGAGGATCCCGACAAATATATGAGAAATTTTGCCGAAATACGTCATCAGAAAAATCCAGACCTCAGTGTTTTAGTAAAAATATTGTAGAATCTTCATTCGACATCAGATTTTCGCGATCTACCCATGTATATTTAAGCCCAGGAAATTTCAAAGCTTTATCATGGAAGACTTTTAAGTTTTGAGTACTTTTAGGGGCCGAAATCAACGAAACAGTGAACTTCCAGGACACCTCCAGAAAAATTTTCAGTCGGTATGAGGTCTAATGTTTTGGCCACAACTCCCTGATCGTTCATCCGATTGCTATGAAATTTTGATATGTTGTAGAGGACATCAATACGAAGAGAATGGTATATGACTCAACCTTAGATTCCTTACCAATTGCTCCCAGTTCGTCATCTTATACAGAGTAGTATAAAATTTTCCTGACGGACTTATTGAAAAACGTGTCTTATGACTTTTATGACATTTGCTCATGTCTTGGATGCATAGTAGATAAATTAGATAATGTTAGTTCACTTACATGCTAGACTTTATGATTGAGTTGAGTTCCCATGCTTGAACTTCTCTAATCCCGTGCAATTTTCTTATTAGGTGCCAAATGCCGAAGCTGAGAATAATGAGACCAATAATGATGATTTGAGCAATCCCGACGCTGTTGATAGTGATACAACCATCTCTGCACTTCAAGGCCGCGCGTGAAACAGTTGTTGCTGATATTGTTGAGGCGATTGAAACAGCAACGGTGATTGCTCCAGGAATAGAAGAAGCTGTGCCGAAAGTAGACAATACTATCCCAGAAGAAGTTGCGCCTATGATTGTTGAAGTTGCTCCTGAGATTGAGAACCGTATAATAGTGCATGAATACTCTACTGCAGGGATTGTTTGTGAGCCTCCATTTGGTGCTTCACTCCCGTATCATGTATTTGTCGGTGAATTCAGCGTCCCCACAGGGTATGCCAGCATGTATGAGAATGTGGAAGATGTATGGCCATATCGTCGTTAAAAGAGATCATGAACGTAGATACTTCTTGACCATGCAATTAGGAAACATATTGCGTGTCATAAATGATATCCGTACTAGGCCCAGAAGTATTGTTACTCGAGATGTACTCTTTGATTGGGAGTACAACTTGGAGAATTCTAAGAGACTTGGCTTTAACCTGAAGTGGCTTCGTCAGAAGATCAACACCATCAAGGATGCAGTAGTGAAGGATATACCTTTTACCAGTGATGTTGTGGTGGAGAAAATGGCTAAAATTACTCAGTTGACTCAAAAGCTGGAGTTGGAGAAAGCGGCTTTGCAAGTCTTGGAGGATGCTGAGAAGCAGAAATCGTACTTTGATGGCTTTCTTTAGTTTTCTTTCCATGATCTCTTGAACTTTGAACTTCTGAGAGATTTGAGATTTTGATTTTGAATTTCTGAATTGGTTTTGAATTTTGATAGGTTTTGAGTTTTTTGAGTGATTGAGGATTTTCTTTTGGATTTCGGATTTGATAGAGATTTTTCTTAAATAAAGAACTTTGATAAATTGCTGAATTCAAATACTGGATGCAAGCATTGCAAATATTTTGGAGGAATTGAAATTACAGGTAAAAGAAAATCCGAAGATGCGAACGTCAGATGTCTTGAGCGTTTGTGTTGGACATAGAACACCCAATGTTGAATGCTTCACGCATCAAAAATCTTGAGCCAAGTTTCATGGATCACTGGTATACTCGTCTTGCCCTTGATGTCGGCCAATTTGTAATATCCTCTAGCAACTGACTTAGCGATCATAAAAGGCCCTTCCCAGTTTGAGTTCTTTGTGGAATGCAAATTGCGTCTAGTTTCTTTAAGAACCAAATCTCCTTCACGAAATTTGTTAGGTTTGGTTTCTCGTGCCCTGGATATTTTTCGTTTGTTCAGAATTCTTAGCACAGCGGGATGCTCTGTTGGCGGAGTTTTCCAATTCTGCGTGCGGAACCTTTTGACAAATTCATGTGCACTTTCTTCAGGTTTATGTATTAGTTCCACAAGGCTTCGACTCTTCCCAAATGCTTAAATGGTGGAGTGTCTTCCACTTCTTCTGAACTGGAGCTTTCCTCTGAGTCGGAGCTTTCTTTGACAGAGAAATGTGCAGTTGAAGATGTTGCAGTGACCTTTCCATCATGAATCCATGCTCGCCCAAGAACCATGTCATATCCTGGATCTTCTCTAATTATGAAAACCTTGGTTTCAATCCAAGTTGAGTCAGTTTTCACTTTGAGAATGATGTAACCGTAAGCATCTCTGGGGATTCCTTCATGATCTCTGAATTAGACAGGAGCGTGCGTTGCTTCTTGTCGAGTGATGCCAGCAGCCCTAAGAGTCTTTAGAGGGATGATGTTAACAGCAGTGCCAACATCGACCAGTGCTCGCTTGAACTGATTTCCTTTGAGATGGACTATAGTGAGAAGTCCCCAGTCATACATCTCCTTGTCTCATTCTTCGGAGGTTCGGGCGTATCTCCCGAATGTCTAATCGTTTCCCGCATACAATGTGGTTTAATGCAGCAAACATGTCGTTTCTTTGAGCTTTTGATAAGTATAGTAACTCACAGACATGCTCAATTAGGGATTGAACCGCCTCCTTGACCGGCTGCTCAGAGAGTGTGAATGTCCTGATTGAGAGGGGGTTTTTGTGCACTCCTTCAGTTCTCAGTTCCCCTTAGTCAGCCTTTTTTTTGAATATACGCTTCAGGATTCTGCAATCACTTGTCGGATGACTGGCATACCTATGGAAATGGCAGTAGCGTGCATTTTCCATCTGTTCCTCAGTCGACTCCTTTTTGACAGGAGGCAATTTGATCGCACCGTCTTGGATCCAAACCTCCAATAGTTCGATCACTTCTTCAATAAAAAAGGGGAAGTCAGGTGCATCTTGATCATTCTGTTGATGTTGAGTAGGAGATTGTGCATTCCTGGCTTGACCATCTTTCCTTAGCGCTTTTGAGGGATTGGACGCTGGAGGAGCATTCTTACGTGGATGTGCTTCGGCTTTTCTTTTTTCTCCCTTCAGCAATATTCATGGAGGTTTCGACACTGTACTGCTTGTTGATTAGATCCATGGCATTGCTGCTCCGAGTGTCTTTCGATTCCTCTACTTTGACAGTTTTCATTCTTTCTAGCAAGGTAGGAGCGGTAGTTGCTGATCGCTTGGCCGCTTCATGAAGTTCTGAGAAGGTCTGAAAACAAAGATTTTCCAGCAAAGCTCTGTAGACTGGGATCATCCCATTGATGCACAAATCTACCAGTTGTTGTTCAGTGACATTTGGATCGTGACAATCCAGAGCATGGAGTCTAAACCTCTTTACGTAGTCGTTCGGATGTTCATTATTCTTCTGAGACATCCTTCCCAAGTCGGAGAGAGTAACTTGCTCAGTGACAAAGAAGTATTTCCTGTAGAAAGCATTAATCATTTCTCCCAAATTGGCTATGTTCCCTGGTGTGATGTTGTTGTACCAAGTATAGGCTCGGCGGGTCAGAGACTTCGAGAACTCCTTCAAACGCACAACATGGTTATGTTCATGCTCTCCCAATGCTTCCAGGAATCGAGAGACGTGTTCTTGAGCATTCCCCGTTCCGTTGTAGAGTGTGAACGTTGGAGAAGTGTAGCCCTTTGGAAGAGGGATTCTTTGCGTAGCAGCAGGATATGGAGGCTGATAACGATGGACTGATGGTGCATGGCCCTTTCCCGGCTCTCCTTAAAACTTTCCGGATCTTCACGAGTGATGAAACTAGCAGTTCAGGTTCTGCGGCTTTGCGGGTTTCGTCATCGTCGGGACAGGATTAACCTCCGGATCCGTGAGCCGGAGATATTTCCTTGTCTTTTCCTTTCTCCCGAGTTTTGCCTGACATCTTGTCAGTGAGAGTTTTGAGATGGTTACATAATTCTTTCTGAGTAGCAGCCATATCAGTTTGATTTTTAGCGAGAACTTCCTGAATCTTCATGAGATCAGCGATGGTGGGTGCATTTTCTCTGAGTTCCTCAGGATGTCGACCAAAGAGAAGATGATTTTCGACATTAGTGTGAGGAGGAGTAGCGTCACCACCACTGTTGGAAGCAGGAACGGTTTCTGGAGCACCACCGTTGTTGCTAGTGCTAGCATTGTTTGGGTTAGGATTGGTAACTGAACCTGACCTAAGATCAACCATTTTGTGAAAATGAGAGATTGCAACCGAGAGATTAATCTCCCACTGTGCCAATCTGTGGATGGCTAAAAACGGTTCACTGGTTTTTTGGGAAAATGAAGAGTCGAGCGTGTTATCGAGACTCATCGAACCGAGCAAACTGCTCAACCTAACACAGATGCACCGCTGCAAAGGGGGTGCTTAGATTCGAGAGATCAATCTGTAGGACTCCGGCCTAAACCAAGACAATGGCCGTTCCAGAGTCAATTCGACCGCAAAGAGGGAGATGGGTTGATCTGTATGTGGGAAGCTGAGAATTGTGTGGGATCAGTGATGATCAAGGATTGTGGGTGTGTTGAATGTTTTTGCAATATTGTTGAACTGCTAAAGTTGAGTTCTATGAATAAGTTTGTATCGAGTTGTTGACGGATAATGATGATGCCGATGATGATATTGTCCTCGATTTAGACTTATTTATATTGCAAGAATGATGAACCACTGATCCATGTTGATAGGTGTAGAATACACCGTATTTACTATCTAGAGTTTATGCTTTCTTTGCTATTTTTCGTGTGAATTTTGTATTTTACGCTTGTTTTGAGTTTTGTAGCTACTTTGGAGTCGCACGGAGGAAAAGAAGAAGAAATTGTCCAATTTGAGCAAAAAAAGGGCGAAATTGTCGTCTCACAGGCAAGTGATATTTGGAGCTCAACCAAGGTTAAGGGACGACTCTTTTACAAGGAAGTTACATCAGGTGGCCTTTATCAGAAGCGTGGGTGCCTATAGTCATTCTTGGTTACCCCTTATCTGCCAGCAATGGGGTGTCTTTAACAATACTCATTCTTACACTACCCAAAAATTGAGAAAAATTTATTTCTCAAATTATTAGTCTCCACCTGAAACCAGAGAGAGAGATATGGATCTCAGTGAAGAGGAGTGATGAGATTGAGATGAAACCGATGATTGATGAAGCAAAGTAGAAGCATCTGAGATCGAAAGGCGATTAGTTTGCCATTACAGGGTTCGAATCAAGGGTTTGTTGGTTTGGCGATGGTGATTCTGAGTGAGAAATGGAGTCTGGTGATAAGAGATGAAACAAGGATCGAGAGGAGAAGATCCATGGCTTTTGGGACGATGCTGAGATCGATTGTTGTGAGTATCTGAGATGGGTTTAGAGAGTAGGGTCTGCTGGTACAGAGATGAAGAACTGAAGTCGATGATGAATTCATGTCAGGGTTTGAGGTCGATATTCAATTGAAGGAAACGATGGCCTGAGTTCTGATTGAATCTGCTGTTGGAACTGAGATTAATGAATGAAGATGGAAAATGGGTTTGTGGTCAGAATCGAGAAGAGAGAAGAGACAGAAATTGTGAGATTTAGGATTGAGATGATACTGGCCTGGGAAGTGTAGAGCTGAAGGCTTGAGATGTTGCAGGTGAAGCTGGGATCTAGGCTTGTGCTGCAGTAACTGGGTGAGCTCAATTGTGCAGGGATTTGTGGCTGGTTCTGAGTTGGTGGATTAAAATTGCAAGGAGCTGAAATGCTCAGGAATGAGTTGAGGCCGATCTTTGTTGAGGGTTTGATGGCAGCTGAAGTTTAAGAAGATGATGAGAAGAATTGAAGCACTGGTGGAGCAGCAAGATGATGTTTATGCCCTGTGAACTGAGCAGGTTATGGAGTTGCCTGTGAGCTGCATATAGAGTTGGGATCGAAGTGAAATTGCGGTGGCTCAAGTTCTTGAGGTTGCAGGTGGTGTTGCTTAACTGGGATTGGGATTGTGAATGAAGTTTGATCTCTGGGCTGTTGACACTTTGGAGTTTGCAATGAGTATAGTTGATATGGAGCATGCCTGTGACATATTGCAGTGTTGGAGGTGGTATGAACTCGATGATGGGGGCAAGTTGCCAATGTGGCTTGGTCTGGTCTTTGCTCGAAGTTGCGGCTCGGGTGATGCAAGAAGGTGTTGATGGGACTGTGTTGAGCAAGAGAAATTTGATGCTGATCCACGGGAAATGGCAAGAGTAGAACAAAGGTAGGAATTATTGCGGTGTGGAGCTAATTTGTTAGAGATTGGTCTTTGTGGTCTATGCTCGGGGAATGTATCTTGCAAGGGCCTCGAGCCGAGTGATGATGTTGTTGGTGGCATGGGTTAAATCGGTGAAGGTCGGGGGAATTACAAGTGATGCGAGTTGAGTGTCTTTGTTGCGAGTTCATGTTGTGAAGTGATCCGAGTTGATTACTTAGTTAAGCTGCCGTGCAAAGAGTTGCGGTGATGGGAATTGTGGCTCGGGGGTAATGGAATTTAGATGGAGGATAGCCGGTGATAGGTAGGTGCTAAGATTGAGATGAAGATGTTTGGCAAGCTTGGGTGTGAGGCAAGATTTGGGCTCAACATTGCCTCGTGGTCGTCGTTGCTCGAATTGGCACTGAGTACAAATGGAGGTTCTTTGTGTCGTGTGTGGTGGTAGCCGGTGTGTTGCGAAGATTCGGAGTGGTGCATGGCTTGTAGCCGCAGTTGGCGGCGAAGGCATTGGTGCTTCTTTAACGTTGTTATGAACTGGAGCAAGTGATGGTGATGGCTGGCTTAAGCTGATGCTGAGAATTGTGCAGGCCATTATGGCTGGTAATGTGCTGGTAAAGCACAATCATTGTGCTGCAGAGTCAGGCCAATTCAATGGCCTGAGCTATGACCCAACACAGTTTTGTCATCCTGACTCTGTTCTGAGTCAACTCTGACTCTTTCCCTGACTCGATCCAACCCGGTTTGACCCGATCCGACTCAGCATTGACCCGGCCGTTCTGACCCGTTGACCGGTGATTGGTTTGACTTTGCCGGTCACCTGAAATATTTTCCGGCGTTTTCCGGCCAAATTCCGGCCATAATCCCATTTTTCCGGCGAGCAAAAATTCCAGAATTTTCTATGGACTTCTCTCATGGGTGTGAAGACTTGGGCTAGGAATTGGATGGAGAATTGGACTCAAATTTGGAAAGAGAAGATGAAGAGTTGAGAAAAGCTTGGAATTGGAAATTGAATTGCAAAAGGAAAAGGATTCTACTCCTTAGAAGATTTGGAGAATATTGAAGCTTATAAATAGAGAAGTTTTCTACAACTTCTAGACACCTCTCTACACACACAACACTTGTGTTTTTGCTTGCTTTTCTAAGATTTTTCTTTTTAATTACTTGTGTGAATTTGAAAATTCTTCTTTTAATTATTATTATTTGTGTGAATTTCAAAAACATGAGTAGCTAATTTTCTTATTGATTGAGGATGAATTCCTAGTTCTTAACATGATTTGAGTTTTGTTTTCAAATTCTATCTTGAAGTTTTTCACATAATTATCGTTTGTTTTTACTAATAGGAGTGATCTTAAAGACATTCATGATTGATTGATAGATTGTTTAGAGTGCACGCTAAATTGATTTGTTAATTTGATCTAAAGCTAGTGAAAGTTAGGAGATAAGTAATCGTTTCTTGACTCTTTACATAAGTAGCAAACACGAGACCTTGCGGAGGGATTCCGTGGAGCAATTGTGTGTAGAAACAACGTTAGCAAGTAGACCTTGAGCTAAGAGTCTAACTACTAATATCAACCTAAGAAATTCATAAAACTTAATGCATGAGACAAGTTACATCTAGGTTGAGCTAATTCTAGGTGGCTTGGTGATTAGAATCCGGTAGTCGAGAACTTCCGTGTCCGGTGATATAAGGGATTTAGGGGTTTAGCACTGAGCTAGCTGCTTTACCTACGGTTGGTGATAATTTGTGACTAATAACAAGTAGAAAAGAACATAACTTTAATCATTGTTTCGTAACGAAGAAGGATTCCTTGATCTTCTCTCTCTTATTGCTTTCATCTTTCAACTTTCGATTTTAATTGCTTTGTTTATTTTTTATTTTGCTTTTTACACCCCCCTTTCGTGACAACTTTTACAACTAAGATCTCTTGCTCCTCGTGGGAACGAACTTGACTTCCATTATATTATTTTTAATTGAGTGGAAATATTGAATTAATTTGATTGCACCTACGACACGCATCAAATTTTGGCGCCGTTGCCGGGGAGCAACGGGCGATTTTTTAGTTGTTTTTATTTTTATTCTTGCTTTGTTAGATTCTTTACCGTATCTAACTTGGTTTGTGAGAATCTTGTTTCAGGTGTTATTCCTTTGGTGAATGCTTAAAGGGGGTAGACCGAGTCCAATACGTCTTCGATCCGGCACTCAACTAAGGGATTTCATTCGTGCGATTAACACTCCACTTTCTCCTTCTTCATCAAGTGATTCGGACAAAGAGGAAGAAACAATGGCTGATCGTACACTAAAGGACCTAGCTTCTCACAAGCTTGATACACAACAATGGTGTATCCAAACTAACTCAACCTTCGAAATCAAGCCGGGTTGATTAGAGAGTTACCAAAGTTCCATGGCATGGTGAATGAGGACCCAAACAAACATCTTATGGACTTTTATGCCATAGTTATGGCCATGCTTCCACCGGAGACTAATGCGGATGGAGCATTGTTGAAAGCTTTCCCGTTTTCTTTGGCGGGTAATGCTAAGGAATGGTTATATTATTTGCCTTCCGGAAGTATCACAACATGGAATGGGATGAAGAAACTTTTCCTCGAGAGATATTTTCCCGCATCCAAAGCTACTCAAATTCGCAAGGAGATTTGTGGATTGAAACAACAAGTGGGAGAATCATTGTATGAATGTTGGGAGCGATACAAGAGGTTGGTGGCAAGCTGTCCACACCATCAATTTAGTGACGTTATGATACTCCAATACTTCTATGAAGCTCTCCACTCAAGTGATAGGTCTCTTCTTGACGCCGCGGGTGGTGGTGCACTAATGAACAAGACTTTGACCGAAGCTAGAGAGTTGATTGAAAGTATGGCGGCAAACTCGCAACAATTCTACACAAGGGATGAACCAATGGTTAGGCGAGTGCATGAAGTTAGTGATTCTTCGTCACATCTTGATCAAAGAATAAGTAACATGGAGATTATGATGCAAAGGATGGCCATGTAATTATTCCGGATAATGAGACCGAACAAGTGAATGCTTTATATCCAAATCAAAGGCCAAGGTACGATCCATACTCCAATACCTATAATCCCGGTTGGAAGGATCATCCCAACTTTAGTTATGCAAACACGCAAGCGGCGGCTCCTAATCCATATGCGCAACAAGGAGGTTTTCAACAATCACGTTTCCAACCTCAACAACAAGGTGGTTCTCAACAATTCCAACCACAACAAGTCAAGGAACGTGATTCTTCAATTGATGATAAGCTTAATGTCATGATGCAAGGTATTACGTCATTGTTTCAACAAAATCAACAAAAGACCGATTCGGCTATCAAGGATTTACGAACTCAAATGGGACAATTGGCGACCGATGTGAATTTATTGAAATCTCAAGCATCCACAAAACTTCCTTCACAACCATTTGTGAATCCAAGAGAGAATGTTAATGCGGTTACTTTAAGAAGTGGAAGGCAAGTGGAGGGTCCAAGTCATTATGAGGAAGTTAGTGAAGAGGTAGTCAATGACAAGGAGGAAACCGCACCAAAGGAGAATTCCACACCAAACGACCAATCCAAGGAACCGGTTTCTACTTTCACTACTCCACCTCCTTTTCCTAGTCGTTTTGCTAAATCCAAGAAAGAAGCTCAAGACAAGGCACTTATGGATATCTTCAAGAAGATTGAAATCAACATCCCATTCATTGAGGCCATTAAGACAATTCCAAGGTATGCCAAGTTCATGAAGGAATTATGCATCAAGAAGGATAAGTTGCTTGATAATGAAATTACTAAAGTTGGCGAGAGAGCGTCGGCTATGCTATTGAAGAAGATGCCTACAAAGTGCACGGATCCCGGTGGTTTCACGGTGCCAATTACTATTGGTAAACAAAGGTTTGAACATGCTTTACTTGATTTGGGAGCTTCCATTAGTGTGATGTCGGCCGAAATATATGACTCCTTGAATCTTGGACCTTTGAAAGAGACAAGAGTTATTATCCAATTGGCAAACAAGTCTAACATATATCCTAAGGGGCTTGTAGAAGACGTGCTAGTGCAAGTAAATGAGCTTATTTTTCCGGTGGACTTCTTCGTGGTGGATATGGACAACAATGAGAACCGAGCATCTACTTCTTTACTTCTTGGGAGGCCATTCATGAAGACCGCAAAGACGAAGATTGATGTTGATAAGGGTACACTCACTATGGAATTTGACAAGGAGATAATACACTTTAATATATTCGAAGCCATGCGCTACCCAAGTGATGTGCATTCCGTTTACTCCATTGATGTGGTTGATTCATTAGCGCAACAAATGGTGGAATTGAACCAAGAGGATGAACTTGATGTGGTGTTGCAAAAGAGCATTGAATTGGACGTCCATGGCTTGTCTAACTTGGAAGTTGAAATCTCCAAGGAATTGGTGGAGATGTGTGGTGCTTTGGCGACATTGCAAGAAGCTAAAAAGGGTGATGTTTCTTATATTTCTTTATCTGTGAATGATGAAGTACTTGTACCATCTATTGTGAAGGCACCCAAACTAGAATTGAAGCCGCTTCCGGACCATTTGAAGTATGCTTTCTTGGGGATGGAGATGAGCTTCCGGTGATTATTTCTAAGAACCTCACACCGGTACAAGAAGACCGTTTGCTTAGAGTCTTGAAAGAGCACAAAACGGCTATTGGGTGGACAATTGCGGACATTAAAGGTATTAGTCCATCCATGTGCATGCATAGGATTCTAATGGAAGAGAACGTGAAGCCGGTACGTGATGCTCAACGTCTGCTCAATCCTCCCATGATGGAGGTTGTGAAAAAAGAGATACTCAAATTGCTAAGTGTGGGGGTAATCTACCCAATTTCCGATAGCAAGTGGGTAAGTCCGGTTCAAGTGGTACCAAAGAAATCCGGAGTCACGGTTGTTCGAAATCAAGACGATGAACTTGTTCCTACAAGAGTTCAAACCGGTTGGAGAGTGTGCATTGACTATAGAAAGCTTAATTCCGCAACCCGCAAGGATCACTTTCCTTTACCTTTCATTGATCAAATGTTGGAGCGGTTAGCGGGGCATTCTTATTATTGCTTCTTGGATGGTTATTCGGGATACAATCAAATTGTTATTGCACCGGAGGACCAAGAGAAAACCACTTTCACTTGTCCGTTTGGAACGTTTGCATATAGACGGATGCCGTTCGGCCTTTGCAATGCGCCGGCTACTTTTCAAAGATGCATGGTGAGTATATTCTCGGATTATGTGGAGCGCATCATCGAGGTATTTATGGATGACTTTAGTGTTTATGGCAATTCTTTTGATGGTTGTTTAAATAACCTTGAACTAATTCTTAAACGATGCATAGACACAAACCTTGTCCTTAATTGGGAGAAATGTCACTTTATGGTAAACCACGGCATAGTACTTGGTCACATTGTGTCCTCTCGAGGGCTCGAAGTGGACAAGTCGAAGATAGATTTAATAAGAAACTTACAATATCCCACTTCGGTGAGGGAAATCCGTTCTTTTCTTGGCCATGCAGGTTTCTATAGGCGGTTTATCAAGGATTTCTCCAAAATCTCCATGCCGATGTGCAAGTTATTACAAAAGGAGGTACCTTTCGACTTCAACAAGGAATGCAAAGATGCTTTTGATAAATTAAAGGAGATGTTGACAAGTGCGCCGATTATCAAATCACCGGATTGGAATCTTCCATTTGAATTAATGTGTGATGCTAGTGATTATGCGGTTGGAGCCGCTTTGGGTCAAAGGGTGGACAAGTTGTCCCATGTTATCTATTATGCATCTAGGACCCTTAATGATGCACAAATCAATTATTCTACCACGGAAAAGGAGTTATTGGCTATAGTTTTTGCTTTGGAAAAATTTCGATCATACTTGGTGGGTACAAAGGTTATTGTGTATTCCGATCATGCCGCACTAAGACACTTAATAAAGAAGAAAGAAGCTAAGCCAAGATTAATTCGGTGGATCCTATTGTTACAAGAGTTCGACATAGAAATTCGTGATAAGAGGGGTGTGGAGAATACCGTTGCGGATCATCTTAGTAGACTTGTTATGTCTCAAGAGGAACTTCCATTACATGACCGCTTTCCGGACGAACAACTTTTCTCCATGGACGAATCAACACCTTGGTATGCGGATATAGTGAATTACTTGGTGACAAGGAAAGTACCTAGTACAATGTCTAACTTCCAAAAGATGAAACTTAAGAAGGTCGCTAAGCAATATGTGTGGGATGAACCGTACTTATGGAAATATGGCGTTGATCAAATAATGCGAAGGTGCGTGCCTAATTCCGAATTTCAATCCATTCTCTCCTTTTGCCACACTTTTGCATGTGGTGGCCACTTTGGTTCGAAACGTACCGCTCTCAAAGTTCTAGAGAGTGGATTTTATTGGCCCACCTTGTTTGAAGATTCATATGTTTTTTGTAAATCGTGTGATAGATGTCAACGAACGGGCAATCTAGGTGCTCGAAATCAAATGCCACTCACACCAATTCTCACCGTTGAGATTTTTGATGTGTGGGGTATTGATTTTATGGGCCCTTTGTCAATTCGAATGGGAATTTTTATATACTTCTTGCCGTTGATTATGTTTCGAAATGGGTGGAAGCTAGAGCCACCAAGACTAATGACTCTCAAGTTGTTTGTGATTTTGTAAGGGAAAATATTTTCAATAGGCATGGAACACCAAGAGTGGTGATAAGCGATGGAGGCTCACATTTCAAGAAGGCTTTCCACGCTCTTCTCAAGAAGTACAACATAACACACAAAATTGGTACGCCTTATCATCCACAAACTAGTGGACAAGCGGAAATTTCAAATCGTGAGATAAAGTCCATTCTTGAGAAAACGGTGAATACCACGAGGAAAGATTGGAGCTTTAAGCTCAACGATGCACTTTGGGCGTATAGAACGGCGTATAAGACACCAATTGGTATGTCTCCATATAGGTTGGTTTATGGCAAGGCTTGTCATCTTCCGGTTGAACTTGAACATAAGGCTTATTGGGCGATAAAGAAATTCAACATGGAGTATGATGAAGCGGGAAAACAAAGGAAGTTACAACTACATGAGTTAGAGGAGATACGCAATGATGCTTACGAGAGTGCCCGTATTTACAAAGAAAAGACCAAGCTTTTTCATGACAAGATGATTTCTCGTAAAAGTTTCATCGTGGGACAAAAAGTCCTTTTATATCATTCCCGTCTTAAACTATTTCCTGGAAAGTTAAGGTCTCGTTGGATTGGACCATATGTTGTTACTAATGTTTTTCCTCATGGTGCAGTTGAAATTACTAGTCTTCGAGACAATTCGGTTTCCAAAGTCAACGGCCATAGGTTGAAGCCATACTATGAGAACATCGCTTATGTGAATTTGGATGAACTTTCATTTGGAGATGCACTCCCTCTGGAGGAGTAATGTGCCGCAAGAGCTAAGTCGGGCCGTCGACTTTAAAACAAGCGCTTAATGGGAGGCAACCCATCGGTTTTGTATTTCTTATCCTTTTGCTTTTTGTTATTTCTTTTTCTTGTTTCTTATCATGTTAAAATTTCCCACCTTGACTTTACTAGGAGGATTCAATTACATTGAGGACAATGTAAGGTTTAAGTGTGGGGGAGTGGTTAAGCATGTTTTTAAAACAAAACTTACAAAAAAAATGAAAAAATTTTGAAAAAAAAAAAAGAGTTTTACATAAAAATTCCAACTTTTAAAGATTTTAGAGTCACTAGCATACTTCTAGGTATGTTTACATAGAGATTTTGACCGACATAATTGAACTTGGAAATGTTAGAGAACTACATTCGGATTTCTTGTTTGTTTGAGTGTTAAATAATGGATTTAATCATGCCGGTGATGCGAATTTGGTGCGCGGGAGAAGTGCGTTATTAGAGTTGCTGATCAATCATTAGTGGAGACTACCCGTATTCATATCATGAGAGGCACCGACCAGAATTCTTCCATTTACTAAAGAGCTTCTTTTGAGTGTGTGTCACCATACGTTAATTCCGGGTAGAATGGTGAGCTACCCAACCTCCCACCAATAGAAGCACTATTTGATCTCTTGAGTGCTAATTTTGTCAATCATGAGGGTGACGTCCATGGATGAAAGCTTCCTTCTTGTAGTTCGATTTGCAGTTAGCACCATTCTCTCTCTCGACAACAACGGATCCATAGAAACACATTCATCATCAACAAGGAGCAACATCAAAATCTACAAGGAAAGTTGGAAAAGTTTAAGGTTTACAAGCAACGGAACGAGAAAAAGAGCAAATTTCAAATTCAAGTAAAGCAACATACAAAGAGCGGATTTTGACATATATGTTGAAGACTTACAATATAATGAGGCGATACAAGTTGTGAAGAATCAAGTGGTAAAATACTTCTCCCACGGCCATGGTTTATTTTTGTATTTAATTTCTCTTCTTTTAAAAAAAAAAAAAAAGAAAAGAAAAAAAAAAAGAGAGAAAAACAAGAGAAATATTTATATTTGTTATTAATAAGCCGTGGGAAAGGAAAATTTATAAGGAAGTTTCAAGCGACAAGGATTTTAAGGTAAAAGAGTTACAAATTGTTAAGGATTTATGAAATACAAGGGTTTATCATCAATAGTTGAAACCGAAGACGAAGAAGTTAAAGACGAGGAGCGGAAGACGTTTCTATTGGATGTCGTGAGAGTGGTGTTATCATAATTGGCGATCGGATGTGAAGGTGAGTAAGTAATCTCATCCTCAATAAAATATGGTTGATTTCCTTTCTTAGAGATCGTCAGAAAAATGGTTTTTCAAAATATTAAAAGATGTGGGTTTTTAAAAATATTTCGGAAGTTGTCCTTCCCACCATTCAACGTGTTGCAGGAATTCTCTTTTTCATTCCTACCTGCACACATGTGAGAACCATAAAAAAGCCATCTTTTTTGAGTGCAATTATCATAAAATCCTATTTGGTGAGGCAAAAGTCGAGGCGAAATGCTTATTGATCGTTTCTCAAACACGCATTCTCTCATTATGGTGTGGTTATTTCTCACTCAACATTTAAGAATGAGAATATGTTCTTTAGTATTTCTAACTTCTTATTACTAGCATGCGTAAATTCTATGTCCTCATAGCTCTTTGGATGCTTGGGACGCTTGAACGCTTTGAAGTTGTGAGTTTTTAGTTTGATTTGCTCGAGGACTAGCAAAGTCTAAGTGTGGGGGAATTTGATAGGTGTAGAATACACCGTATTTACTATCTAGAGTTTATGCTTTCTTTGCTATTTTTCGTGTGAATTTTGTATTTTACGCTTGTTTTGAGTTTTGTAGCTACTTTGGAGTCGCACGGAGGAAAAGAAGAAGAAATTGTCCAATTTGAGCAAAAAAGGGCGAAATTGTCGTCTCACAGGCAAGTGATATTTGGAGCTCAACCAAGGTTAAGGGACGACTCTTTTACAAGGAAGTTACATCAGGTGGCCTTTATCAGAAGCGTGGGTGCCTATAGTCATTCTTGGTTACCCCTTATCTGCCAGCAATGGGGTGTCTTTAACAATACTCATTCTTACACTACCCAAAAATTGAGAAAAATTTATTTCTCAAATTATTAGTCTCCACCTGAAACCAGAGAGAGAGATATGGATCTCAGTGAAGAGGAGTGATGAGATTGAGATGAAACCGATGATTGATGAAGCAAAGTGGAAGCATCTGAGATCGAAAGGCGATTAGTTTGCCATTACAGGGTTCGAATCAAGGGTTTGTTGGTTTGGCGATGGTGATTCTGAGTGAGAAATGGAGTCTGGTGATAAGAGATGAAACAAGGATCGAGAGGAGAAGATCCATGGCTTTTGGGACGATGCTGAGATCGATTGTTGTGAGTATCTGAGATGGGTTTAGAGAGTAGGGTCTGCTGGTACAGAGATGAAGAACTGAAGTCGATGATGAATTCATGTCAGGGTTTGAGGTCGATATTCAATTGAAGGAAACGATGGCCTGAGTTCTGATTGAATCTGCTGTTGGAACTGAGATTAATGAATGAAGATGGAAAATGGGTTTGTGGTCAGAATCGAGAAGAGAGAAGAGACAGAAATTGTGAGATTTAGGATTGAGATGATACTGGCCTGGGAAGTGTAGAGCTGAAGGCTTGAGATGTTGCAGTGAAGTCGGATCTAGGCTTGTCTTTGCAAAGAATCGGGTGAGCTCAATTGTGCAGGGATTTGTGGCTGGTTCTGAGTTGGTGGATTAAAATTGCAAGGAGCTGAAATGCTCAGGAATGAGTTGAGGCTGATGCTGTTGAGGGTTTGATGGCAGCTGAAGTTTAAGAAGATGATGAGAAGAATTGAAGCACCGGTGGAGCAGCAAGATGATGTTTATGCCCTGTGAACTGAGCAGGTTATGGAGTTGCCTGTGAGCTGCATATAGAGTTGGGATCGAAGTGAAATTGCAGTGGCTCAAGTTCTTGAGGTTGCAGCTGGTGTTGCTTAACTGGGATTGGGATTGTGAATGAAGTTTGATCTCTGGGCTGTTGACACTTTGGAGTTTGCAATGAGTATAGTTGATATGGAGCATGCCTGTGACATATTGCAGGTGTTGGAGGTGGTATGAACTCAGTGATGGGGGCTGTGTTGCCAATAACAGGGCTGGTGCTGCTCTGAAGTTGCAGCTCAGGTGATGCAAGAAGGTGTTGATGGGACTGTGCTGAGCAAGAGAAATTTGATGCTGATCCCTGGGAAATGGCAGAGTAGAACAGTGGTAGGAATTATTGCAGTGTGGAGCTAATTTGTTAGAGATTGGTGTTGTGGTCTATGCTCAGGGGAATGTATCTTGCAAGGGCCTGAGCTGAGTGATGATGCTGTTGGCTGGCATGGGTTCTGTCAGTGAAGGTCAGGGAATTACAAGTGATGCAGGTTGAGCTGTGCTGTTGCAGTTCATGTTGTGAAGTGATCTGAGTTGATTACTTAGTTAAGCTGCCGTGCAAAGAGTTGCAGGTGATGGGAATTGTGGCTCAGGGTAATGGAATTTAGATGGAGGATAGCTGGTGATAGGTAGGTGCTAAGATTGAGATGAAGATGCTGGCAGCTTGGGTGTGAGGCAAGATTTGGGCTCAACATTGCCTGTGGCTGTTGCCTGAATTGGCAGCTGAGTACAAATGGAGGTTGCTGTGTCGTGTGTGGTGGTAGCCAGTGTGTTGCAGTATTCGGAGTGGTGCATGGCTTGTAGCCGCAGTTGGCAGCGAAGGCATTGGTGCTGCTGCGTAGTTATGAACTGGAGCAAGTGATGGTGATGGCTGGCTTAAGCTGATGCTGAGAATTGTGCAGGCCATTATGGCTGGTAATGTGCTGGTAAAGCACAATCATTGTGCTGCAGAGTCAGGCCAATTCAATGGCCTGAGCTATGACCCAACACGCTTTGTCATCCCGACTGCTCGAGTCAACTCTGACTCTTTCCCTGACTCGATCCAACCCGGTTTGACCCGATCCGACTCAGCATTGACCCGGCCGTTCTGACCCGTTGACCGGTGATTGGTTTGACTTTGCCGGTCACCTGAAATATTTTCCGGCGTTTTCCGGCCAAATTCCGGCCATAATCCCAATTTTCCGGCGGGCAAAATTCCAGAATTTTCTATGGACTTCTCTCATGGGTGTGAAGACTTGGGCTAGGAATTGGATGGAGAATTGGACTCAAATTTGGAAAGAGAAGATGAAGAGTTGAGAAAAGCTTGGAATTGGAAATTGAATTGCAAAAGGAAAAGGATTCTACTCCTTAGAAGATTTGGAGAATATTGAAGCTTATAAATAGAGAAGTTTTCTACAACTTCTAGACACCTCTCTACACACACAACACTTGTGTTTTTGCTTGCTTTTCTAAGATTTTTCTTTTTAATTACTTGTGTGAATTTGAAAATTCTTCTTTTAATTATTATTATTTGTGTGAATTTCAAAAACATGAGTAGCTAATTTTCTTATTGATTGAGGATGAATTCCTAGTTCTTAACATGATTTGAGTTTTGTTTTCAAATTCTATCTTGAAGTTTTTCACATAATTATCGTTTGTTTTTACTAATAGGAGTGATCTTAAAGACATTCATGATTGATTGATAGATTGTTTAGAGTGCACGCTAAATTGATTTGTTAATTTGATCTAAAGCTAGTGAAAGTTAGGAGATAAGTAATCGTTTCTTGACTCTTTACATAAGTAGCAAACACGAGACCTTGTGGAGGGATTCCGTGGAGCAATTGTGTGTAGAAACAACGTTAGCAAGTAGACCTTGAGCTAAGAGTCTAACTACTAATATCAACCTAAGAAATTCACAAAACTTAATGCATGAGACAAGTTACATCTAGGTTGAGATAATTCTAGGTGGCTTGGTGATTATAATCCGGTAGTCGAGAACTTCCGTGTCCGGTGATATAAGGGATTTAGGTGTTTAGCACTGAGCTAGCCGCTTTTACCTACGGTTGGTGATAATTTGTGACTAATAACAAGTAGAAAAGAACATAACTTTAATCATTGTTTCGTAACGAAGAAGGATTCCTTGATCTTCTCTCTCTTATTGCTTTCATCTTTCAACTTTCGATTTTAATTGCTTTGTTTATTTTTTATTTTGCTTTTTACACCCCCTTTCGTGACAACTTTTACAACTAAGATCTCTTGCTCCTCGTGGGAACGAACTTGACTTCCATTATATTATTTTTAATTGAGTGGAAATATTGAATTAATTTGATTGCACCTACGACACGCATCACATGTAAGTGTGTGATTTAAGATTTTTCTTAGTTTTCGTAGTAGTATTATAAGATTCGTTCTCTCGGATGTTGTTAAGATTAAATTAAAAGGTTTAAATAAAATAATAAATAAAAGAGAGTCACTGGGTCTTAGAATTCCACCGAATTCACAACACGAGGTTCATTATTCATTCTCAACAATTATCGCTCAGTGAATAAATAAAACATCAACTCTTGTTTTGCCAAAGTAGATCTTCAAAACATTAATTGTATCCCCTAAGCATAGATTATCTTAATTCAAAGCATAACCTATCTAATTGAATCACAACTAATTTTATCAAATCATAATTCTATTATAAATTAATGCAAAAGTCAAATAGAAAATAGAATAAATTCACCCATGTGCGAAAATCAGCTTCCTCAAGTCGACCCAAACAGTAGGGGCTTAGCTACTCATGATGTAGACACACTCAAAATTCATTTTTATTGCCCAAATGGTGTTTACAAAGAAGAGAAAATGAGAAAATCAAATTAAACCGCGGAGTTTGCAACGTTTATAAGCGTTGCAAACTCACCGTGACAAAGATTAACATTGACCTGCCGCAGATGACATCTTATCTTTTCCGCGTAGCAACGGTTCTTTTACGACCGTCTTTGATAGTCCTGTTCTTCACTTCTTCACTATTTTTTTTCTGCTTTCTGCTGTGCATTACTCTGCAAAGACTTCTCTCGACCCTGTAGCCTCCCCAATCGCTCGATCTCCGTCTCTGCTCTCAGGAAACTCTATTTATAATCACAGGACTTCAAAAATCTTTGTAATCACTCCACAATATTCTTCCAATATTCGGCAGTAAAGAGAGAATATTTTCTTTATTTTTCTTTCCCTGTTACGGGATTTGCTTCCTAGTTTCTTTCTTTCACGCCTCTGCTCGTGTTGTTCACACTCCAAACTTGTTACCAACACCTCAAACGAAGTCAAAACACTAACGCCATGCACAGAAAACACGTACAATCCCGTGTCTTTCTTCACTCCCTGTTTGACTTTAACTCGACAATCTAGCCACTTCTAGCCGAAATGAAGACCCATACCAGCCCTGTTACGTCAAAACAAGTCCGCCCAAGAAGTTTCAGCGGTTAAGTCTCTCTAAAATTCCTCCAAAACTCGAGCCAAAAATCTGTTTCTTCACTGCCATTATTTTCCCGCCAAAAATGTTCTTGTTGTTTCATCGATTGTTGATTATCTAGCCAAATTTGATCGACACGATGACCCATACTGCACTTTGTTTAGGTATCGTGAACAAAAACCCAATTGATTTCAGCCATTGAATCTCGTTAGAACACCTCCAAATCTTCAACCCTAATTCTGCAACCATTTTCCCGCCAAAAATTGAAATTCAAACGAAGAAGATGACTGCCCCTTATCCAATCCAGGAGTGCGAATAGTAATTAGGGTGCCCCTTAGTAATTGGGTGCCCCTTATCCAAAATTGAGAGTCCGAATAACATGTGTCCTTCGGGGTACAAAAACCACTTTTCGAGCAACTTTTTCCATAAGAGCTTATTTGACAAAAACACCTACAAACAAGTTTATTAGAGATAAAATGAGGCCTAACTAATGTATTTATGGGTGAAAATGCGTCGCACTTTCGTGCTCATCAGTGTGACGGTTTCTTGAGTGAAAGAGTGGGAAAGTGGTAGATCGTGGTAAAGGCAGTTCCATGTCGTGTGGAGACTTGACTGATCGTGCACCCACTACTTTGCTAAATCCTCCAACTGTTGACACAACTTACGCACATTTCTCGTCGTGGATGAATCCACGTGTTGTAGGCCGCCATACCAAAACCCTAGTTGTTATCCACCAATTTGACGTGATTGATGTCTCACGAATCTTGGAGTCTGCATGACAGACGTGTATTTAGTTTGTCAGTAGTTGACTGATTATGCAATGAGCTTAGGTTTTGTTGAATCGAGCATGTTTGGCAAATGCTCAGCGATTCATGAATGTTAATGTTGTTTGTCTGAGCAAATATTATAAATTCAACGAGTTGTTGAATATTGAAGAGTTACTGAATACATGTGGATTATTCGAGCAACTGAGCAAGTATTGCTCGATTCGACGAATACTGATAAATTACTGAATATTGATAGTTTGGATCAATATTCGAGCAACTGAGCAAGTATTGCTCAATTCGACGAATTACTGAATATTAAGAATTTGACGTGCAATTGAGCAAGTATTGGTCAATTCGACAAATTACTGATAAATTACTAAATATTGATAGCTGGATCAATATTTGAGCAATTGAGCCAATGTTGCTCAATTCGACGAAATATTTATTGGTGACGCGACCCAATAAAATATTAAAATATTGGTAAGTTACCAAATATTATATAATTAATCCCCATGGGTAACATAAATTTATTTGGTGTTTGAACTTGCTCAGAATAATGATTTGTTGAGCGTTTGTTCGAAAACCCTAATTTTTGACGAATTGCTCATTAGTCAACGAAATTGCTGAAAATTGATAGGTGTAGAATACACCGTATTTACTATCTAGTAGTTACGCTTTCTTTGTTATTTTTCTTGTGAATTATGTACTTTACGTGTGTTTTTGAGTTATTAGGTACTCTGGAGTCGCGCGGAGGAAAAGATGGAGAAATCACCAAATTGGAGTAAAAAGGGCGAAATTGTCATCTCACGAGGCAAAGTGATATATGGAGCTGACCCAAGGTTAAGGGACAACCCTCTTTTGGAGAAGTATTAAATGACAGCCAGAAATGTTAAGGGGCACCACCGGGTAGCCCTTATCAAGGTGATTTGGATCTTGGGTATAACCTTATTCCCATAACCCCTTATCTGCCAGACCTGGGTGGCTATATCCACCTTCATTTTCCTACACCAAAACCTAACGAGAGAAATGTTTTTTCTCAATCATTACTTATCCACCTGAAGTTTCAGATCGAGAGAACTATAGAGAGATTGTGAATTGAAGATGGGAAAGAAACAAAGAAAACATTGGTTGCTGAATCTGTCAGTAAACGAGAATGGGTTTAAGGTTTGTGTTGATTATTACATGAAGTTACAGGTGAACTTAGGGTTCTGGAGGTGTTATTCTGGTTGAATCAAATTGCGAGACCGACGATTTCCATGGGTTTAGAGAGTTGGGTTTGCGCTGAAGTTGAGATTAAAGAAGAAGATGGGTTCGTTTCTGTGATGATTTCTGGGAGTCCGAGCTAGGGTTTGTTCTTGTGTTCATTGCTCGGGATAGATCTGAAGTGCAGTGGCGAAACTGATGTTGATGTTGCCAGTGTGAAGCTGGTGAAGATGTGAAATTCGAGATGGAGGTGTGTTCTTGTGAATGGTTTATGATATGAAGACCGATGATTGAGCTCGTGGTGGTTCTGATGAATTTAACAGTCCAGGTAGCAATGGAGATTTGAGTTCTGATGTTGGATTAAAGAGAGGAAATGAGAATGAATGTGTTTTGCTGCTGGCATGTTGTTGCAGATATGGAGACTGAAGTTCAAAATCTGTGAAATGGGTTTGATGGCTAGCATTGAGTGGTAAGTAAGGCTAAAATGGATGGTGTTTGTGGTGGTATTGCCTGTGGAATTGGAGGAAACTGCAGTCAAGGCCTGATGGTTGCAGGTGATGGGTATTGGTTAAGAAAATGAGCTTCAAATGAAGGCGTGTTCTTTGTGTATCATGGCCTGAATTGAATTGCAGGTGGAACTGGTGGATTAAAGATGCAGGCAGAGGCTCATGGCACTGGTGGTTAATGAACTGAGTTGCAGGTCTGAAGTGCTGGAGATGGGCCGAGATGAACCAGGCAATGAGCAAAGGCTGTGGCATTGGCGGAATGGAGCTTAGATGATTAGTTGTTGTGTATGCTCACTGGGGTGAATGTGGCATTGAACTGAGATGGCAATGGCTCTGGTTATGTTGCAGAGCTGAATAATAACTGAGGCAATGGTGGGAGCCTGTGAAGACTACAAGTCGGGCCTGAGTCAAGGAATCTACGGCAGATGAAGCTACAGCTAATACAAGAGCTTAAATTGCAGGGTGTTTGCTTGACTGTAGATTTACAGGGAGAGGCTCAAGGAAATGCTGCAATTGCAGCTGTAGGTGGTGGTGAGACAATGTTGTGGTGCAGGTATGTGGAGCTGGTCCTGATGAGCTACAAATATTGCTTGTGCTAGCTCATTACAGGCTGCGGAAGTGGAATGGCCAGGCATAATGTGGAGCTGTTGGCCTGAGCTAGGATGGTTGTTGCTTGAGGTCATCTCAGGTGGAGGTGATGTTGCAAGGGAGTGGAGATGACATTGCCGTTGAATGACTGAACTGGGGCTAAAAGCTAAGTTGTAAGGTTTTGCCGAGACAGGGAAGAAGTGCAGTTGATTCAGTTGGCTGGAATTGAAATGAAGAGCCAAGATGGCTGCAAGGTTATGCACAGCCAAGATGGCTGGCTAAGGCACTGGATATGCACAAGGATGGTGCATCACACAGTTATGGCCTGTGCAAATAGATCAAGGCCTGGCAACTCAGCCCAATCAGCCAGAGAATAGCTAACTCATGATCTGACTCTCACCCTGACTCTCCCTGACTCGGTTTGACTCGGTCTGACCGAGTTGAACCGAGCTGACCCGTTGACCCGAACGTTTTGACCTGGTTGACCGGTGATCGGGCGGACTTTGCCGGTCACCTGAACCGATTTCCGGCGACCTTTCCGGCCACAATACCAGATTTCCGGCGACCACTTTTGGGACATATTTTCTACATGGGTTTCTCCTTCTTATGGGCTTGGTGGATTTTCATCTATTGGACTTTGAAGACTAGACCTAATTTTAGAAGTTGGAGAAAAGCTATAAAGGGAAGGTCTTCTACAACTTATGAAATATCTTATTCTTGGAATTTTGGGAGAGCCGTTTTTGTTTACGCTTCTAGGGTTTGCTTTTGTTCTTCTTCTTCATTATTTTATTATTGAATATTGATTATGATGAACTCCATAGCTATGAGTAGCTAAACATATTATTGGTTATGGGATAAAAGTTGATTTCTCAACATGTTTTTGATTCAATGAATTAGTTTTGTCTCAGTAATTTATTGTTTGTGATTCACAATTAATAGTGTTATAAGATTTGAATACTTGTTAGGTTGAGTCCGGAATCAATCCGATTTGCGTTCATCTCTAGAGCTATATTAGGGTTTTCAATACGAAAAAGTTGTTTATCCCTGATTCTAAGTAGCATAATTGTGGTTAGTGCTTATAGTGATATATCCTACTAGTCACAAGTGAATCATAACTTTTGTTAAAACGTTTAGTGCTTTTACACATTCGTTTGCATTGATGAGTCTTATCCCATAAAACTTATTGCTTTTAGGGAGTTAAATCTAATTGTGCTTTTACACTTTAGGTTGCTTTCTAGGAAGAATTCACATATGCATCTTTTAATGTGGTTGTGATGAAAACGAGGAATTAACGGGTTATACTTGCGATCAAGGTATCCTAGGACTTTTAGTAAATACGAGATTAAAATACCAATTCTAATCATTGATGAAAATACATGTTTGTGAATGATACTATCCCGTGACCAATATCTTCTCCTTATTGATAATTCCAACTATTTACTTTGCTTTCTTTTCTCATGTTTTGGTTGTCGTCATCCATTGCGTCATTTATATTACTTCCATGCGACGCTTTCGTAATGTAGTCGTTCAAAAAAAAAAAAAAAAAAAAAAAAATGATATATATATTTATATCTCGCGAGAATGATTATATTTAACTTCGCAAAAGTTGATTATATCTTATGGATGGAGGCAAGTGTGAAGTTATAATTACAAAGAAGGGTTGTTTGATTAATATATCCAACAAAGGAAGCAAAAGTTGAAATTTACATTCAATAGTCAAGATATATGTATACGAGATATTACAAGAAATCAAAGAAGAAAGAGAAGTTATTTCTTTCTTTGGTTCTTCTTCTTCATTTGATTCTTTGGTTCCATCACTCTCGTAAATCGGTTCTTCTTCTTCATTAGCTTCACTATGAAACATGCAGACAGAAAGTTCTACGGGAACTTCTTGAGAAGAAAATGATATGGTGTTAGGATCATAATATCACAACGTACGGGGCTCGCGGGGTTAATAAACGATGTCGCGAGGAAGTCGAGGCGGCTAAAATAAGCAGCCGATGAATAACGACACACAAAGCAGCGAGAAAGACATGGAACAAGCGAGGGTTAAGAGTGTCGCGAGAATAAATGTTTGTACATCTGCGACACTTGGAACATTTCGAAATAAAAGGATAGATTAGTCATCCACTGTGTATTACCCTATATAAGGGCTAAGCTCAGTCTGCATTTGTAAGGAGAGATCTTTTGGAATTGTTGGGCAAGTCATTAGGAGAGAGAAAGTTTAAGAGTGTTTTACTTGTTAAGTGTAATCCTACTTTTCACATGTAAACAACTCATTAAATTAATCAATAAACATTCCCAATTATACAACTTTCAATGGACTAATTAACGAAAATATAGTGAGGGGTGTAGTGTGGGAAACCGCTACTACATATCTCCTAGAAAGCAGGACGAGCGGTGATTGTGAAGAAATTGGAAAGAATTTAGATTAACGAGAGAAGAGATTTGGAAAAGATACTCAAGAATTCATTGAAAAAGAAAGATGGCTAGAAGAAGAAATGTACAAGGGCAACCAATGATTGTAAGAAGAAGTGGGAGACTTGCTGAGAAAGGAGGAATGAAAACAGAGAATCATCAAGGATGAATATGAGAAATGATGGAGAAGGTCAAAACCAGCCACCAATCTCCCCGGTAGCAAACGCTACTGTGGATTATGATAGAGTGAGTGTACATACTTGGAGGTCTCGATTCTCAAGACGAGAGAGAAGAGGAGCAGCGGTGGTGAACAATGGACAAGGAGAGCAAGGGATGAATGGAGAGATGAATCCGAGGAAACGAAGAAGTGGCGGCGCTAGAAAGATTGAGACAAACAATACACCTAAGAGAGACGATTAGAAGCGAGGAGCGAGCAAATTTGACAAGACAAAATCATGAATTGAGGATGGAAAATATGAGATTACAAAGTAGGAGATCTAGAAGTAGCGTGAGATCAAGTTCAAGATCGAATAGATAAGAAAGAAGGAGAGTTCTACCAATGAGAAAATACCGATGAAAAACACAAAATCCAAGCGCAGAGCATGGCGAGAGAAGAGGAAATAGAAGATCGTTATATTCCTCGGCGAAAATCTTCAAAATGAGCGGAAATAGGAAAATCAAGAAAACATGCAACTCCAAGGGCCGAATGATCCAGGCTCTTTGAAGGAAGAATAATTCTACACCTGGGAGAGAAGAATTGAAGAAAAGAGATCGAGGATGACATTGAGAGACACTACATAGAACAAGCGCGACTAGCTCGCGAGAGAGAAAGAATAAGAGCGGAAATAGAAAATCAAGAGATGGAAGAAGCAATCCAAGTGAGAATAACCATGACAAACGCGAAAGAAGGAGGGAACAAAATCGTAACAATAGAAATATCAACGAAGAGTATGAGAGGTGCAGATGATGAGGAAAGCGGAGAGGCAACCAAGAAGAGAGAATAACCGATACAATGGCGTGCGGGTGATGAAAAGAAACGCGAAGAAGAGCGTCACGAGGAAAGAAGAGGAGAAAATAGCGAATGGAAGGTCAAAATAAGGCACGAGCGAAGAAGGAGAGAAGCGAGCTAAAAAAGACCAAGAAACAAATTAAAGAGGCAAATGAACAAATCTTAAGAGAACTAGGTGAAATGAGAGGATTATGAACAATAGAAGGGAAGGAGGAAGGAGACAAGCTGGACTGAAGCCATCGCGAAGCATGAAGAATCCCTTCACGCTAGAAGTACGAGATGGGAGGAATACCTCTAAGTGCAATCTACCCGCATTAACCAACATCTTTGATGGAACAACCCGTGCGTACAACATATTAAGGCTTATATGAGATGTATGTTACAATGGGAGAATCATGATGCCATATTATGCAAATATTTCGCATCAAGCTTAATAGGAGAAGCACTAAAGTGGTTTGAAGGTTTGCCAAGGAACACAATCACATCATTTAACCATTTACAAGCCACATTCCCAGAGCATACATAAGTAATAACACTTGTGACAGTATTGAAGATGTATTCGAGTTGAAACAAAGGATTGGCGAGAGCTTAAGGGCGATTGTGATAAGATGGAGGACCATGTGTAGCGAAATGGCGGGGACGGGTTGAGGAGAGATATCTCATACTCTCATTTGTGAATGCTCTCTTCATGACTAACTTGTTATACATTCAAATTTTAGAATCAAAAATACAATCACGATGGCGAGAAGCTAGAGAATTACAGGAAGAATACATCGCCTTAGAAGAAAGACGAAATGAAATGAATTCTTATCCGATCGCGAATACAAGCTCTAACGCCATGACATAAAGCATTGCCTCAATTCATAAATACGATGCGAGCACTTCATGAGTCAGCCGAGCAAGGAGAGTGTGAGGGACAATGAGAAGATAAGCCATGGGAAGCCACGATCAAGAAGAGTTTGAGTGAGAAAGAAACTACTACAACCAACCCAGCAATAATAAGATTCAGAGGCTAGATCATGTGCAAGAAACTTATGGTGGACGAAGGCAAAATAACCGTGGAGGCGAGAAGTCATAGAACAATATAGGAACAGTTAAGATGCCTCACTTTGAATGCTAAGCGTTGAAAGATGCAGGAAGCTATACTTGTGATGGAAAATGTACCAAGACCTTGGAACGTTGGAGATGGAACCACCTTGACGATAGAAGCCATGAGTTTTGTTCTTACCATCGCTTCCATGGGCATCAAACAAGCGATTGTAGAAACATAAAGAGAATTATTCTCGGGATGATTGATCGGGGGAAAGGTGAATCACTTTCTAAGGGGAGAAAAACAGTCGACATTACCACCACCACCAGAGATGCAGGATGGTGTCGGCCCGAAAGGAAAGGAAACATTTGTGATAGAAGTAGGAACCAAAGCTAAGAATTTGAATGCAACTCTATCGTCACTCCTATCGCACCATCGAAGATTTTCATGACAACGTGCTCGGTAGAGTCTTTGCGAGAGATGCTAATGATAAAGAAATAATGAGTACAGCGAGAACAGCCTTGATTAGAAAAGTGGCGATTGAAGACTATTTCTTTCTCTGCCAGATGAAGTACCAAAAGGAAGAGAAACACACGATAGCCCGTTGGTTGTGAAACTAGATTAACCCGAAAACCAGGTCGATGGAGAAGATGATGAGCGAAGCTTGTTGGGCGATCAATAGAATCTGATCGATCTGGAAGTTCGGTGAATATACTTTTACCATACTTATAAGACGATGGGTGGAAAGGATGAGGATTTGATCCCTCGACATACAAGATATATGGCTTTAATGGCACCGCAAACAAGCCAAAGGGAGAGTTCACATGAGAATACCTCTACAAGGATTATCAACCGATGTTCTAATGCGTGGTTGATGTGGAATCCAGTATAATGCACTGATTGGGAGGCCATGGCTTCATGAAATTTTGAGGATCGCCTCAACATACCATCAATGCATAAAATTTCCACACCCAAGCGGTATTGGTATCATACGGGGAGGCGGAAGGAGTCGCTTGTGATATCATGAGGTCGATATAAAGGCTGCCCGAAGAAAGAAATGCCAAAAGAAAAGGTTGGAAGCAACATGTGAGAAATGAACAGAGAAAGGAAAAGCCCCGATGATAGATGCTATAGAAGTGAGGGCTTGAACATACCCATGAGTGAATGTAGAGGCAGACCAATATTATAACAATGAAGAAGCAAAAGATATGAGAACAAAAGGCATAAGAAGTAAATAATCATTAACGCACAGGATGCAAAGTAATGAATTAAGTAATGATGTGCGAGAATCTCAGACCAAGAGTAAAATGAGAATACGACTAAGAAAGAAAAGTGAAATACAACAAGTGAAAGCAGAACCGTGCGAATACTTATGAAAACAAATGTCGTGAAATAATGAAACATGAATGATTGAATGATTTAACAAATATAAATGCGCAAATGAATGGGACGAACCTTTATGGCGTACACCCTAGTTCGCGAATAACATTTAAGTAAGAGGCAAATGTAAGACCTAAAGTGCGTCATATAAGGGGTATCTCTCGCCGTGGTTCGGGGAAGGATACACCGCTCAAAGGCTGAACCATGAAAATTTGGGGCCATGAAAGCCTATCCAGGAAGAGGTACCTTGGATTCCCAACTATATATGTAGGTTATACCCGGTTTGGGCCAGGGTCTCTTCCTAGAGTCGATGTATGCTCAAGGCGCCGAGGTACGGTTGAGCGAGTGCAGGATGGATGAACCTACCACTGGCCATTCTTGGCAAGTCTTGGCATGCGTTGCACTCGCCCGAAGAAAACTCCACTTAGGGTGCGAGTCTCGTAACCATAAACCCTATAGGTATAAGGGATAAGAGATCTACGAAAACAACTGGTTGTTGTTTAAGACCCGGATGGGAGGAGCTAGTCTTGTATGGCCGATGTTTCGCCTCCTTGAAGGGGCAACAGCCAAGGAGATGATAAGGCGGTGCTCTCCATTGGGGGGAGTGCCAAAGCAGGTATAAAATGTCATGAGGCTTTGTTTTACGCAGGAGACTTAGGCTTGTCATATTTGTGCAATGATCTGCGAGAGCAATAATACTAGCAGCGAGTAAGGCGAGATCAATGGGTCTTTGCGAAAGTGTACGACGTCCTGCGATTTCGTCAAAAGGCGGCAATGTCATAGGAGCTTTATATTCGCAAGGATATCTAGGCCTGTCATATTGTTACAACAAAAACATCCTGAGAGGCAAAAATACTTGAAAAATGATAAGGCAAGATCAATGGGTCTTTACATACAAGTGTAAAGGCGTCCGCGATTTTGTCGCAATGAATCATGGCGAGGAGGACCTCTAATTAGGGAGGTCTGACTTGGAAGACCACACAAAATGATAAGGCAAGGTCAATGGGCCTTTGCATGAAAGTGTAGAGGCGGCTCGACACCTTGCGCAAGAAAAGAGATAGAATTCTCAATTCATAAAGATATGTCTGCGACCTCAATCGCGATATATACATTTCAATAACACTAAAATTATTATCCAACAAAATACATGAGGATAACTAACTTCTTCCATCGAAGATAAATACCGAGAGGCAAGTATGGGAATGGAAAAGATGGAATATTATTATTCATCTTCCGATGAAAGAGTTATACATCAATAAAGATAGCCAATTATATTACAAGGAAGAACTAACAAAAAGGAGTGAAGATTCATGAAAAAAGAGTTCACTATAACAAAGATACTGACAGTAACGGATATTACACGCGACCAAAGAAAACAAAAAGAATTACATCTTGGGTGATTCTTCTTCTTCATCGATTCATCAATTTTATTATTCTCATCGCGAGAATTTTCTTCTTCGCCAGCTTCTTCACATCGAAACTTGAGAGGAGTAGATTCTCGGGAACCTTTTCAAGAAGCCGGGGATATGTATGCGGGAGGATGTTAAATGTTTACAAACATACTCCATGGCTCCATTGCAAACGAAACAGCATCATTATTAAAGTTTTTTTCTTTGTCGTTTCAAATTGTTCCTTCAACTTGGAATACTTGTTATTACGGAGGGAGAGACTCTTCGCGAGTCGTTGTTTTGATTCAAGTTCTTCAATTCTCGTTTGAAAATTCGGCGAGTTGTTCTTTCTCGATTCAAGCTCTCTAATTCCTAACCGACCTCTTCTCAGTTAAAATAAGTAACAACAAGTTAATAATTTACAAGCAATACTACAAGTAAGAAGTAGTAGGTGTAATAAATAACCTTCTCTATCGGATATCATATCTTTAATCAGGAAGTATGCTCATGCGTGAAGACTAACATCAACACCTAGGTTATTCCTGGCATTATCTAAAACTTTCGCAGCCCAGGGCGAATTCATCGTCACTATTTATAACAAGGAGGAGCGAATTTGATCTTCTCGCTCACTAAGCAAGGAATTTCAGCGAAGCAATTCATCCCGCTCAATTTGTAGTTCAAGGAGAGATTTTTGAAATATTGCTAATGCTGTGCACCATTATTAGCAATGCGATCTTTATCATCTATAAGGTCACTAATTTTCTTCCTCAAAATTTTGATTTCTTTATTGGACTCGAGAAACATTCGTTTAAATTGGTTGGCAGCACTTAAAACCAGATCTATGTTCAATTTCTAAAAAGGCGATATTTGATGCGAAGTTCATTTTAATGAAAGGGAGTTAATTTTGTTTGATGAACTACTTAAAGAGTTGTTGAGGTGAGCGAGAAGAAGGTTATTATCCATAGGATCGAAATGTATGGAGAAGAATAGCCTCATCGGAGAGATTATATACATCTCTAAAGTAATAAGTTAGGTAGCAATAGGCGTACCGATTAAATAAAAAATAGTAAAAGGGGTAAAATTTTATACCATAAAGTTCTTTGATTAGCGTTTTGAAGAGTGGACACCTTTATCCCTTTGGGAGTCAAGTTCGGTATTTAACTTTTGAATCGTCTCGTCTTTATCGCAGATAACGTGCCTTCGCCTCAATTCTCGAATCTTCTTGCTCAATTGCGAATTCTTCTTCTCAAGATTGTTGCGTCTTCTCTCAAGGTCCGAGGCAACTACAAAAGGAAGTTCTTCCAACCTATAAAAGAAGATAGAAAAATCATTAAAACATATATATATACTTAAACAATTTAAAGTTAGCGGGAAGTATGACTGTACACATACCGAGAGACCCAAGTGCATTCAAAGGTCGGGAGACACACAACTCTAGAGACTCCATTGAATGAATTATGCCTTCAAAGTAAAGCTGACATTACACGTTTGCAGAGCCCCTTGAAAGAGAAGGCTAGGGAGCATCTCCCATTCCTTGAAAGCATTCGAGAAGATGTTGGATAAGCGATCCATGGAAGAAGCTGGTCAATGGAATCTTCTTGGCGAGAGAGGAATTGATTCATGGTTATCCTCGTCGGAAGATTGAGCTTGAGTTAAGGCGAGAAGAGGATTGGACCTTTAAACTTCTTAGTTAAGAGCGAGAGGATTTACCACAGCGGCGTTGATTTACCCATTACTTTTAATCTTGGCAGCAATAGTTTCTTCAACTCCAACCTTGGCATACGCGTAAAGATAAGAAACAGAGGCAACAATATTGTTTTAAATAAGAAGAAAGAAGTGATTCTTACTTCACTGCATAATGATCGGAACAATGTCGAGTATCCTCCGAGCGGATCCTTTTTGTACCTTCTTTTCAACTCGGCTGCCGAGAGATTTCACAAACTCAGCAATTATAGAAAGAAAGTTACGAAAGCCAAATTTGAAGTCGGAAACATACCTCTTTCTTAACTTCGAGGCCATTTGAATTCCCAAGGATGATACCTGCGAGATTCGCAGGAAGAACGTGCGGGCCCGCGATATAAGGACCATTTAAAAATCAAGGGTACAACCCACCATTTCTCATCTTTGGAGTGGCGAGGAGTAGTGTGTTACCGGGTGCCAATCAATATCTGCATGACCAATTTATCCTCGGAGACATTATCCTTTTTCTTGATGACGCCCCAGTAATTTCGCATTCACCATAGTTATCACCGAGTAATTTTCAAAAAAGTTTTCCCACAGTGTATCTCTCAACGGTTATTTCCAAGTCTGCGAATTTGGGATTTGTGAGTTAGAGTATAAAGATCCTTTACGCACATGTTCGCGAACTCAAGCATCGGGGCGAATACAATCGCCACTTAATTGATAAATTGGCCGAGAGAATTTTCATGGGCCAAAATTTCATAAAATAAAGGCATTTCGTGGATTGTACAAGGGAATAGGAAGTCACGCGAGAAGTGCGTAGAAGCGAGACTATAATCTTTTGATCATCACATTGATGATCGAGAAAAAGCTGCGAAGAATAGATGAAGGTTCTTGATCAGAATGGTCGATAAGTGAAACCTTTCTCGAGCAACTTCTACGTTGAACTTCATCAAAAAGAAACTTTGTATGCGATTAATGGCAGCCATTATCGGTATGGGAATGGATGGGAGGTTAAAGATTAAGATCGATGCTAGAAAAGACGAAGAAGATTTGCGGTGGCGAGAGCGCAAATTGCGGAAGGAGAAAATCAAAGAAGTTGCAGAGAAACTAAAGAATGAAAAGGAGGGGAAAAGAAAACTATATATAGGAAAAAGATCCTAGAGAAAAACGAGGTCATTTAATGCGAGAAGAGACATGAACGGTCAAGAATAAGCGGTTGGAAGAGGCGTGTCGAAAAAGGGCTTTAATGGTTAAAAATCGTACGGAGCTAAAGCAGATAAAGATAAGCGATCGCGATCAGATAAAAAGCATCGCTCTCATGATATTCCTCCTTCGCAAGAAAAGTGAGGAGAGACAGGAGGCGCAAAACTTGGAACATCGCAAAGAATAGAGGGCAAGTACGTACTTTTCAAGTACGGTATTCTTACTGCTCGTTCCTTCATCGGCAGACCAAAGATTATTACAACAATGATTTTTCCTTAAAAATCGCTCTTCAAGCAATATTCAAGGAAAAGAGGCAAGATGTAGGATCATAATATCACAACGTACGGGGCTCGCGGGGTTAATAAACAGCGATGTCGCGAGGAAATCATGACGGCTAAAATAAACGACGATGAATAACGACACACAAAAGCAATGAAAGACATGGAGGCAAGGCGAGGTTAAGCAGTGTCGCGAGAATAAATGTTTGTACATCTGCGACACTTCGCGGAACATTTCGAAATAAAAGGATAGATTAGTTGTCATCCAAGTGTATTACCCTATATAAAGGGCTAAGTAAGTCATTTGTAAAGGAGAGATCTTTTGGGAATTGTTGGGCAAGTCATTGGAGAGAGAAAGTTTAAGAGTGTTTTACTTGTTAAGTGTAATCCTACTTTTCACATGTAAACAACTCATGAAATTAATCAATAAACATTCTCAATTATACAACTTTCAATGGACTAATTAACCAAAATATAGTGAGGGGTGTAGTGTGGGAAAACCTGCTACTACATGAATGAAGAGGGATGTTGTGATCATTACAAACTATTTCCATAGCTTGATTGCGAAAACGAACAGCATCATTATTAAAATTCGCCACCGTAGTTTGGAATTGCCGTCTTGATTTAGAATATTTATTCTCGCGAAGAGAGATCCTTTGCGAGGCGTTCTTTTTCGATTTCAAGCTCTCAATCCTTATGCGAAATCTCTTTTCGAATTAAGAAAACATGAGAAAATGAGTTAATGATAATAGTACAAAAGAAAGAACATAAAAGCAAAGAAGTGTAATAAACAACCTTCTCTTTCAAATATCATATCCTTGATTAAGGAAGTTTGCTCGGCGCGAAGACTAACATCGACACCTAAGTTATTTCTAGCATTATCTAGAACCTTCGCAGCCTGAGCAAACTCATCATCATTATTTATAACAAGAAGTGAGCGAATTTGGTCTTCTGCCGTTTAAGTATGGTATTCGACGAAGGAGTTCATCTCGCTCAACTTGCACATCAAGGAGAGATTTTTGAAATTTTGCTAAAGCTTGTGCACCTTTGTTAGTAATGCGATCTTTTGCATCTATGAGATCACTAATTTTCTTCCTTAAGGTTTTGGCTTTCTTCTCGGAATCAAGGTACATTCGCTTAAATTGATTGGATAAATGCAAAGCGGATCTATGTTCAATCTCTAAGAGGCGATGTTTGGTTTGAAGTTCATTTAATGGAAGAGAATCGATTTTATTTGATGAACTATTTAAGGATTCGTTGAGATAAGTAAGAAGAATATCATTATCCATAGGCTCGGAAACGAATGAAGAAGAATGGCTTCTTGAGAGAGATTATATATGTCTGCGAGAATAATAAATCGGGAGTAAAAAAAATGGAAAAATGAAAACGATTTGAAGAGAAAAGAATTTTATACCATATAGTTGTTGATTTGCACTATGAAGAGTAGATACTTTAGTCTTCGAGAATCAAGCTCGGTTTCCAATTTTGGAATTCTCTCATCTTTATCGCGAGAAGACGCGACTTCAATTTCTAATTCTCGGATTTTCTTGTTAAGTTGAAGATTCTTCTTTTTCAAGGTTATTAAATCTCTTCTCAAGGTCCGAGGCAACAACAAAAGAAGCTCTCACGACTATAGAAGAAAATAAAGAAATAATTAAAACAAAACTCAAAAGTGAAATCACAAAGAAACAAAGGAATATGAACATACAAAGCATTGAGAGCATTTAAAAGACTAGGAGTCATTGTTGTGAAATTCCCGAAAAGACTCATGTCCTCAATAGTGGGCGTCGTGATTTTAGCGAGCTTCGCAAGTAGCGGATAAATTATCATCTCCCGGTCCTTGCATAGGATCGGGAAAATACCAGGATAATAACGACATAGCGGAAGTATCCGAATGAGTCCCCTTAGCGAGAATAGATATCGACCTCATTTTCATTTACGAGTCCTCGCGACTTGGGAATTAGAATGGGAGGGAGATTGAATTTTTCGTCTTTTAGAAGATGGACCCGAGAAGATTTGTCCTTGCGAGAAATGGCCTTATTCTTGCCTTTAATTTTACCCCGACATTAGCTTCTTCATCATTAATCTTTTCTGGTTCCAACTTCTTCAACACAATCTTCACACACGAATAAAGATAAAACAGGCAACAATATTGTTTAAAATAACAAAAGAAAATGTTTCTTACTTCATCCTAGTGAGAGATCGCGAATATCGCTTGGAGGATATTTGGTTGTGGATTCTCTTTGTATTTTTTTTCTCATTACGCGATCTAAAAATTTTCTAAAAAGTTAATGAATGAAAGAAATGAAAGACATAAATAAGCAAATTTTAAAAGAGAATATACCTCTTTTGTCTTCTCGGGCCACTAAATTCCCAAGGAGAATAATTCGCGAGATTGGTCGGGGAGTGCATGAGCAGTGCGATATAAGGTCCACTCGGAAAAAGAGGTACAACCCACCACTTTTCATCTTTGGAGTGGCGAGGTATTATTTTACCCGAATGCTATCAATATCCCGCATGAGCGATTTATCGGCTTGTCAGCGTTATCGTTTTTCTTCAATCGAACACCCGGCAGATTTATCGTTTCTCATAGTTATGACTGAATAATTTGCAAAGAAGTTGTCCACGGTATACTTCGGCAATTATTGGTAAATTCGCAAATTGAGGATCTCTAACATTATCGGATATAAAGATCCTTTACCGGCGCCCACGATAGGCGAATTCAAGCATCGTGAATACATTACGCCATTCAATTGATAAAATGCCGCGAGAATTTCTCGTGAGCAAGAATCTCATAAAACAATGGTATTTCGGGATTATATAGAGGAATGGGAGCCCTGCGAGGAGTTGACCTAACGAGACTATGATTTTCTGATCATCACATTGATGATCGAGAAACAATTTACGAAAACATAGATGAGGATTCTTGATTTTGAATGGTTGATAAGTGAAACCCTTTTCCTTTAATTTATGGAAAACGTCATTGAAAAGTGGTGCGTATGTATGCGACCAAGTGAAGCCATTATCGGGTATGGAAATGAAGAGAAGTGAAGAATCGAAAAGGAAGCGAGAGTTAAGCGCAATTTGCGGAAGAAAAAGTTGAAGGAAAGTTGCAGAGAAAATAAAAAAGAAGAAGAGAAAGAGGAGAAAACTATATATAGAGAGAAGATTTTGGGAAAGTAAGTGCATTTAATGCGAGATGGGACACGAATGGTCGAGGAAATAGCGGTTGGATGAAACGTGTCAAGAAAGGAATGGAAGAAAAGACATCATTATAAATTCTATGTAAAAATTATGGGGTTAAAACAAATAAAGATGAGCTCTGCGACATTTCAAGATATTGATTCTCATGATACTCTCTTCTTAGAGAGAATACATGAGAAGAGGCAATATGTAGGACCGAATATCGCGACATCAATACTTCGAGAATAATAAGCGACTACATTACGAAGGCGTCGCATGGAAGTAATATAAATGGCGCAATGGATGGCGACAACCAAAACATGAGAAAAGTGTGAAGACTTGGCGAGATTCAAGAGTGTCGCGAAGGCAATCGGTTGTACATTCGCGAGCATTCGCGAGACACTTCGAGAAAATAAGGGACAAGATAGTTGTCATCCACTATGTAATACCCTATATAAAGGGTCGAGTAAGTCTCATCAGATGAGGAGGTGTCTTTGAATTGTTAAGTAAGTCATTAGGAGAGAAAATTAAGAGTGATTGTAATTTCTTTTGCTCTGTTCTACATTTCTTTGTAAATCTTTCAAGAAAACAATTAATAAAACACATTATTATTCATCTTCAAATGGATTGAATAAGCAAATTCGAGTGAGGTGTGTAGTGTAGGATTTCCGCAACTACACTTTTAATTACTTTTATTTGCTTAGATACAACAAACATACCTTGGGTTATTTTAGAAACTGAAATTTTATAACAACGAAAGCCTCTCTGTGGATACGAACTCTTTCTTATCGCATACTATATTTATATTTAGTTGATTGAGAAGTGAAATTATATTTGACGGATTGACACCCCGACCAATAGCTTACATCCACCCAAGCTTGATTGACTTTCTAATACAAGTCATACATAGCCAACACCTTCACAATCTCAACACCTTCTTCACTTCCCTCCCTAAGATCAACTGTCTCCTTCACTTTGTGGCCAAAACAAATGGGACGGCCATTTCTTGGTTTAGGCCGGATTTGCATAGATTGATTTCTCGAATCTACAAGCACTCCCCGTGTAGTGCATTTGTTTAAGGTTTAGACTCATTTCTCATCCCACGCACCCCAAATTACCAAAACCGTGAAATAGTTTTCACCCATAAATAATTGGCGACCTGGTGAGAGATTTAATATCTCGGTTGTAAAGTCAATTTCTTCAATACCATTCAATCAATTTTGAGATGGTTGGTCTTAGGAGAAGCGCCTCGACATTCTCAAATCCACGATGGTTCCTCCAACGGGATACCCTCCTCCCCTAACGGGTGCTCAGCGGCATGATCGGGAGATTTCCAATATTAAGCGAACTAGCAGGAGTGCAGGAGATTCACCTGTGAAGAACATGGAGCTAATCGAAAGCGGTAAAGCAGCATACTTGATCTCCTCATCAAGATGACATCGGAGATAGCGTTAGGAGATCTTTACACCGAGACTAATTCCCTCGAGATCAACGGTTTACTACGAGCCGAGACCCAGTGGATCGGGGAGCGGCATCTCTAGTGGAAAGCTTGTGAACTCTTGCACCTCTCGAAGAATCAACGAGAGGCGTTTGCTGCAATTAATAAAATATCTCACGGGCGTACACGACTCCTTCTAGTCCGGAAGCCTAAGCGCATCGGAAACATACGTAAATAATGTTACATTTACGAGAAGACGACATGATAAGCGAGAGGAAGGTCACAAACGGGCCTACATGTTACCACACGCATCAAGGACGAGAGTTCAGAGGGGCCTCATCGACACGGGAGCATCTTCGAATGTGATTACTCTCAAGACTCTCGGGGCGGCCAAGTTAGCCCATACGGATTATCGGCGGCCCACCACAATAACGGACTTGAAGGAAGCAGACTAGCACATACGGGTATGTCAATCCCAGAATTGCTCGGTAGGACCCGTTCGGTCAAAAGTGAAATTTGAAGTCATAGAAAAATGAGACGGACTACCATATGATACTAGGGAGGCCAGTGGCTTCATTGACAATAAGGTCATTGCTTCAACATATCACCGGTGCCTGAAGACCATGCTAAATGAAGTCATCCGTATTCCTATATCATTGTCTCTATACGCACCAATATGCGGAGTGGGCTATTCGAGCCAAAAGAAACTCCGCGGGAAGGTGGACAAAAGTCCTGTGCACCCCACTACCCACGTGGCTTGATCGGAAAGAAGGCCGATTTGCATCACAAGGGGCTAAGCACCCGACACACCTTTTCCGGCCAGGCATCCATCTTTATCGGTGAAGCTTGACCCATGTGCTCACATCAAGGAAGCCTTTCGAAAGTAGCCGTGATGAGAAGGGGAAGACAATATCTGGCGCAGCTGTTAGCAATTAGCGGAGAGAGGCGGCACCCGGTCTCCGCCGCAATGAATCTTTGCAAGAGCGACGAAACACAAGAGAGGTATTGGAGCGCTCACATGGCAGCTCTACAATGCACCCACTCCACAGGCGTGAGCTTGAGGCTGTAACATCGGGAATAGAAGAATCTCGAGGCATCTCTATCCAGTTCGACTCTGTCAAGTAGATGAACGTGCGAATCTTGTCCAACTACTCAAGGAAGTAGCAAGATGTGTTTACTGGACATACGAGGAAATGCGGTCTAGGCGAAAAATTGATCACTCACCACTTACATGTCATGCACGGATCCAAGCCAATCAAACGATCTCAGAGGCAATTTAGACACGAAGTGGAAGAACAAATCAAACGAAATTCAAAGTTGCTAGCTGCTGGCTTCATCATACCTATTCATCATTCGACACGGTTAGCTAATGGGTCCCGGTAAAGAAGAAAAAGCAGTCGGTCGGTCTTGCGTGGTTTGAGGATTTGAATAAATGCTTTGCCCCAGGGCCGAATTTCCCTGCCTAACATCGACATGTTAGTAGGCGCCACCCAGCGGACACGGCATATTCTCTCCTTCATGGGATAATTCTGACTACAATCGAGATAAGGATGTATAGGCACGCCCGCCGATAAAACTGACCTTAGAATCCCCTCGGCAATTTTACTATCTTTATTATGCCATTCGGTTTAAAAACCTTTGCGTATGACGTATCAACGTGCTATGGCGGCAATCTTCCTGACATGATGCATAAACAAGTACAAGACTATGTAGATGATATCGTGGTCAAGTCAAAGGCTCAAGCGAGATCACACCAAATCTTCACGGCAAGTGTTTGAGAGATGTCGAGAATACAAGTTGAAGATGAATCCTTTGAAATGCACTTTGGTGTCTCTTGGGTAAATTTTGGGATTCCAAGTAGTGCGAAGGAATAAGGTAGACCGAGTCAAGACTCGAAGCAATCCTCACAATGCCGCCTCCACAACTGTGAAGGAGCTCTAGAGTTTCATGGGCAAGGTGAACTACATTGACGTTTTATTCTGGTCTAGCCCAACTTACCGCCTCATTCACCCCTTCTTTGAAGAAAGGAGCCCGGCCGTTTGGAGCGCAGCCGGCGGAACCTTTTGAAAGATTGACGAATACTATCATCTCCGCCATCACTTGAAGTCTCATGTACAAGGGAAGCCATTTGTGTCTCTACACGCCTTCGGTGACACCGCCGTGAGGCTCTACTAGCTCGGGAGAGGCGATGAGGGGCTCAGACATCCCATATACTATTTCGGCCCGAATATTGAGATCTTTGAACTCGAGATATCCCAAACGGAGAAAGCATGTTTAGATTTGATCCATTCCCATTAAAATTTAGACATTACCTACTATCCAATAAGGTGATACTCGTGTGTCTAAAGTAAATCCTGCCAAAGTTTTACTTTCAAAACCGGTCTTGGCCAGGAAGGACATGCAAGTGGCTTCTCCAAATGTCAGTGATACATGTGTATCTTCCTCTCCCCGTGAACTAGTAATCCTCAAGACGAGTTGAGGATAAAATCCTATATTAGGAAGGATTCCTTATTTAGGATAAATTCCTAGTTTAGGAAGGAGTATTGTTTTGAAAGTATTCTTAGTTTAGGTAATATAGAGAAAAGGGAATTAGTCCTACAAGGAAATATAGATTCCTAGAGGTTTGGGAAACCAAAGCGAATCCTATAAATAGGGATGTTTAGCTCATAACTAAACACATCTAGTTAGTGTGTTCTTGATATAGAGCGCACCTACGGATACTAGGCACGAGGAGAACCTAGATAAAAACTTACGACAATACTTGTGTAAGCTTAGCAAGCGATTTAAGGTTAATCCTTATTTAGAGAAGATTGTAGGCGTAACAAAGAGAATTGTAATCGTTTTCTTGTTCATAATCTAAGAAGATATTTTCTTGAATTATTACTTGTGTTAGTTTTCTAAGTTTCTCGTCTTATTATTATCAATTCCGCCTTTATAGTAATAGTTACCAAGGTATAGAGATCGATACATTATCAAGTTGGCATCACGAGCAAGGTTAGTTTCTAGGAGTAAATCACATGGTTTATGGTTTTCACTAGATCTCTCTACGCATAAAGCTTGGTGAGGTACTCGAGAAGTTGGAAGGCGTTAAACAAACAAGGGATCGAGGATGACAAAGTCGGATGATGATCCTAAGGAAGCGAACCATAAACTATGGAAGAAAAAGGTGGCTCGTTATAGCGAGACATGAAATCTATTCAAGTTACCCTTCGGGATTGAGTGAATGTATCCGTTCTCATACACCTAAGAAGAAGACAAAAGAAAAAGGTTACACCTTCACGAAGCTTGAAAAAGATGATTAAGAAGAAGCGATTGAAGAAGAAGAAGAAGATGAAGAAGATGAGGATGAAGAAAAGGAGAAAGAGTTTCTTAAACCTACATCAACTAAACCTTATGGTAAGAATCTGAAAATTGATTTTCGTGTTGATATTCCACTTTACGATGGGATTGTCGATGTAGAAAAATTAGATGATTGGATTAAACGTTTAGAGCGTATTTCTCTTTCTTTGAATATAGTTCAAAGGAAAAGATTGCTTTTCGGCGTTGAAGCTACAAAAGCATACTCTAACACAGTGGAAAGCTTATCAAAGACAAAACCTAGGTAAAGGGTATTATGCATTGGAAAAGATTCAAGAGCGATTGTAAGGAAAGCAGTTTTATCCCAGGTTGGCTACCTTGAGGAGAGATGGTTCAGTGGTACAACTTGAAGCGGAGCTTACAACAAAGCTATACAAGAATATACTTGAATTTAGGAAATCAAGCTATGATTTTGTACTTAGACTTGGGGATTATGTTATCTACATGAAATATATTTCCGGGTTCCATGAGTATATACGGAAGGGAATTTGAAGATATTTTCCGATGGATACTATCTCAAAGCAAGTATAAAGCTAATGCCATTGAAACGGAGCTTAAGACAACAGCGATGTTGAGGGAAACACGAAGGAGAATGCGGAAGTTTAAAATTATTTAAAGGAGATGAAAGAGCAAAGATAAAGGAAGTCTAATGACCAAAAGGTTTAGTTTACACTCATTGCAAACAAACGGAGGCATGTTGACAAGTGTTGGATGAAGTATCTAATCTAAAACCAAAGGGTTGCGGAAGAAAGAAGCCATGATGGCAACACTAGTCGCACAAGCTCCAAAAAGAAGTCAAAGGACTAACAGAACCTAATCAAAAGCTCTCTCTAATGGCGGGGAGCGTAGAAGAACTTATGGAGGACGATCTGAGGAGCGACTCTTCCGCGGTTAAGATGCGAGTTAAGACAACACTAATAGATCTTGTTATTGACAGGAAGTCGGAAAATTTACTTTCATTCTTTGAGTACTGAGAAGTTAGGTTTGAGACTTTCAAACATCGAAACCTTATCCTTTAGGGTAGCTTCAAAGGAAGGTGGGCTCTGAGGTTGCGAGCGGTGCACGTTCAAGATTGCTTTTGATGAGTCATACATTGTGAGGTTACATGCGGCGTGGTTCCTTTGGATGTTTGTCAAGTTGTACTTGGAAGTCACTTACTTGTGGGATCGAGATGCGGTTTTACATAGGATGGAAGCGAAGTATACCTTTACCAAGATGGAAACCTTTTGTATCTGAGCTATTGAGTCTCCTCTTGAGGAGCAAGTTTGATTCTGACCACTCGGGTTAAAGCGGTTGGTGAATGCTAGCATAAAGTTCATTCTCCTCGTGATCCGTTCTCTTGAGAAATAGAGTAGAGTTAGTTTGGAATACATTACCAAACAACAAGAAGAAGACCTAAGAAGGTTAAGTATGTTTGAACCACCATTACTAGATGATGATGGAGATGACAAGATGATCTTGCCACATGTGGAAGACTTGTGGTTTTGATAGAGAAGAATCACTTTCGAAGAGGAGATTGCAATATGGAGCGAAGAAGAGCGACAAAGAGACAGGGAAGAGAATGAGACTTTCCTAAGTAGATGTCAAGGTCAAGGTCAAGTTCAGGGCAAGGAGAGATGGTTCAACGGGGTGAAAGGAACTCACGAGTTCCTAACCTACAAATATAACTTTCACGGGAGTTCAAGTTCTTGAGGGCTCATGATACATGTATCTTTCTCTCACAGTGAACTAGTAATCCTCAAGGCGAGTTGAGGATAGAATCCTATATTAGGAAGGATTCCTTGTTTAGGATAAATTCCTAGTTTGGAAGTATTGTTTTGAGCGGTATTCTTAGTTTATGTAATATACCTAGAAAAGGAATTAGTCCTACAAAAGGAAATAGATTCCTAAGAGGTTTGGGAAACCAAGCGAATCCTATAAATAGGGATGTTTAGCTCATAACTAAACACATCTAGTTAGTATGTTCTTGATATAGACACACCTACGAATACTTAGAGCCACGAGAAAACCTGACAGAAAGCTTACGACAATACTTGTGCAAGCTTAGCAAATAGTTAAAGGTTAATCCTTTGTTTAGAAGATTGTGGCGTAACAAAGAGAATTGTAATCGTTTTGTTATTCATAATCTAAGAAGATATTTTCTTGAATTATTACTTGTGTTCCGTTTTCTAAGTTTCTCGTCTAATATTATTACAATTCGCCTTTATAGTAATAGTTACCAAGGTATAGAGATCGTCACACGTATCCCAGTCGAGGAGTTGGACATAACATGTCACCACCTAGAGCTATCAAGGGTCAGCGATCGCGTGCCCACTACTTAGACATTCCACCAGAAGGCACTACGGGGCTCCCGAGATCTTCTTGGAGAATTTCAGTTTATCTCATTTTGGAAGAAGAAGAAGTGTGGCTCTTGTATTTTGATAGCTCTGCTACCCCTATTGTGTCTACTAGAGGAGAGGGCGTGGTATTAGTATCTCCAAGCTAGGGAAGTATTCTCACACTCCTTAGTGGACTTGAATGCAAAAACTCGGCGGTATGAAGCCTTCCTCATAGGGATGTGATAGCTAAGCAAGCAAGAGTGACGCGTGCGGAGATAAGAGGTGACTCCAAATTCTTTTTGGTGAATCGGATGAATGGGGTATCTGTGGCCTTTGAAGGAAATGCTTCAGCTCCATCTGCGTCGAAGCACAAAGGTTACTAAACTATTTTGCGTCAACCATAACCCATGTCGATCGCGGCAACAACAAACACGCGGAATTGTCTAGCAACAGCTTCCAAATTGAAGTTTGAAGGTTTAGAAGAAACCCTATGATGAAGGAGAACCATAGAATCGACATAGTTATCACAATACAAAGACACCAAGGTGACGATTGGCGACTGCGATCATTCGAGAAGCTTTCAGCCAGCTCACTATCCCAAAAGGAAAGGTCGGTCTCAAAACCCTATAGAATTTCTTTATGCTTCATGGTATCTTCCTTATTATCAAACCCGGATGGTTCCCTGTCAAGATGTCTTGAGGATGACGAGAAGCACAACTACGGCTAAAAGTCGTGTTCCGCAATGAAATTTGTGGACAATCAGCAGCGTAGCAGCTTTACCGGCGACTTCAGCGCTGGGCTGTGCGGCGAGAGATGGAGACTCAATCAGACTACTTGAAGTCTGCTCGGAATTACCAAGCACGCCACATCAATTGGAAGTTTTTAATGCGAACCAGCGGCTTGGGGGCTGGAGAAAGCCATACATTATCTATCTCGTGTGGACAACTCCACCGCCAATCAAAGGATTCCATCAAGATAAAGCAAAGGCCAAGTGATTAGTATTCCCACGCGAAGGGATCTGTATCGCAAGAGCCCGGAGGTGATCTATTACGATGCAGGTTGGGGTAGAAATCCCAGTCATCTTTGAAGAAACACATGAAGAGACATCAAGGAGAGAAAGCTGTTCTCCGGATACCACGAGAAATACTATTGGCCGACCATGGAAGATGGCAGCGAGCTTTGTTTCAAGTGTCACAAATGCCAAATTCATGGGAACCTTGTTCACGCGCGCCTTCCACCCCTTTGCACTCGATAAAAGTGATCCATGGCCATTTCTACGGTGAGGCCCCGGACATTATCGGAAAAATCAACCCTCCATCATCAAGAAAGCGACACGAGTACATCATAAGCGTGACGGAATACTTCACCAAATGGGTAAAAGCCATTCCCCTCACGAGGGACTACGAGAACAACAATTACGGCTTTCATTAAAAGAACATATCATTTATGCGTTTTGGTGTGCCTAAACATATCATCACTTGATAATGGCACTCCCTTCGCCAATAGCAGTCGATAGTTACTTGAAAGTATGGCATTAAGCAGTCTTCTCCACCATCTACTATCCTCAAGGAATGGACAAGGAGAAAGTACCAACAAGACATTGATCGGATCATCCGTTCGAGCGATTGCCACGACAATCTGAGGAATGGCGACGATTACCAATGGCACTATGGGCATCTGGACATCACCGAGCTCAATGGAGTTTCCCCATACTCACTTGTTTACGGAGGCGGGCGCAATTCTCTAGCGAGATCAAAATCCCATCGGCGGGATTGCGGCCCTTGGCAGGATCAGCTGGAAACGAATGAAACCTCCAACTCTAGAGTAGCGGAGTTAGACACTCTGGACCGGGGAGAAACAAGCGAAGAAACGCACTCGGGTGTACGGGAATAGAATTTCCGGGGCATACAACAAAGCTGTGAAATCGCGTATTTTCAAAGTGGGAGATTTGGTCTTGAAAACTTGACCACATCAACAAGACATATACGCACAAAATTATCACGAAATAGGAAGGTCCTTACACAATCACCAAGGCTTACAATCTTAGTTACTACAAGATCATTAAAGTCAGCCAGAGGAAAGTGGTGACGATCATCAATGGAAAGTGGCTCAAGGCATATCATGCGACCATTATACTTTCTGTCAACAATCTGCATTTATTTTCATTACATGTTTGAATCATCAATTATATTGAGATCGTCAATGAAAAAACCCGTTTCACCATCAAAAAACCAATGCAATTTATTTACTTAAGATGTTCAAAAACTTTTGGCATAAGCGTCATTAACAATGAGGGAATCACGGTTGATGCGACTTAGAGGGAGGCCATCTAGTAGATTATAGTTCCTTGAGGAGCATCATCTCAAGTCTAGCTTGATATCTCTGTCCTTTTCTTCAATTCTGTCTTGCTGCTCTACCTTCTTTGATTAGCAGCGGGCCTTCTCCTCTTCCAAGATAGCTTTCGCGGCCGGGGAACAACGTTTACGAGGATACAGCTCGTCAACCTTGATGATATCGAGGCTGACTGCCATGACGACCCATGGGCTTGCGGGTAGATACCATATTCTCCCACTTTTGAGGCTTGATTAGAAAAGCAGCGTTGCGGATAGAAATATTCTCCATCTCAAACAATCATGGGAAGAAGGCGGTTTACGTGGTGACCAAGCAGATGAGCTGATCTTAGGACCATATTCTGACTTGCGATATGGTAGTACTTTCTCCCGTAACTTTGTGTACAAAGGCACAAACTCTTTCCATAGAATCCCTGAAACATCTCAGTAGGCTGGAGGATAAACATTTCATGCTGAACATCGAATAGAAAGACACGCATTAGGGTATTCATAAAATGAGATACCGGATCGGCATCTTCGAGTCCACGAGGTAGGCGTGTTTGAGTTTGAAGATAAATTTATTTAAGTGTCATCGTAATAAGCCTTGTCACACATGTTCGGTAGGGTATCTACGAAAGAAGAGAAGGATTATTCACACGATCATTATGAAGAACAAGCAATTGTTGAGAAAAGGAAAAGAGGCGAACCGGTATGATCTTCTTGACTCGGAGAACACGAGCAAAGATTCATCATAAGCTCGAGGCGTAGGTCGTGCATTTTTGGGAAGATCTGGGATGGTATAAAGAAAGGCGATCCGCTGTTGTTAAACATGATAAAAAGCGGGTCTCTCACGAGAAAGCCCTATTGTAAAATCGTAAAGTGGTTCAAAATCTCTACACATGCATATATGCTTGAAACCTAAAGGAAGACTAAAGCGATTCTGTGGCTTTGCGAGATATGGGATTCCAGCACCAACCAAGTGGGGCTTTCTTCTTTTGAGACCTAATCAAAATGTCAAGAGCATGCTGGATACGAGCGATTCAACCAGCGGTGTGTAAGCACCCACGCAGAATCCAGTAGAAGAAGAATCTTATTCCTAACTCAAAACACCTAAAGGAGGGAAGATCCATCAAGGCTGTGGTCACGCACGTATGGAGGATTGCCCACGATTAGTCGAGAATCCACTCAAGTAGACTTCCCCTTTATGATGGTGGATTTTCATTTAAGGGCTGAAATTGTAAAACCAAAATTATGTGCTAACATCTTGCAAAAGACAAAGCCATTAATAAGTGATGAATACTTATTCACTTTACTAATTCACCTAGAATAGAGCATCCGTGGCAACAATCCCAAAGATTCTCGTGAATTAAATACACAAATTCATCCAGGTTGGAGCATGTAGCAACAATCCCACATACCATGTGAATTTACATCGTTATTAATTAATGCATGACCAGCCTTGTATTTCTGTACTCATTACCTATGCGGCATGACGAACGAGTGTTGTTCTCGAGCAGAGCAACACGAATCTCCAAGCATTAATAATAAAACATGTACGAAATACCCATACAAGCTAAACTCTCGGTGTGTTATACTAGCCCGATTGAGCATGTTTGAACACAGAACGACCATATCGGTCTCGAAAAACGATCACGACCATCCAACCTCAACAAAGATGATTGGATGGCTTAGATTAAATCCATGACCCCAAGCGGTATTGGAATATTCACCACACAGGCCCAACGCGGGCCATGGTCGGTCTCCCCAAAAGGTGGCATAGCTTGCCAAACCGTCCAAACCAAAGCAAGTATGGTAGAAAAACCCTAAATTAGGGTTTGCGGCACATTACATTTATCGCAAAAAAGTCTCAACCGTCCATCTTCGCATGCATAAATGGAGGGTGTAGATGTAGATTCAAAGGGCCCGAGCATGTCAACACAAACACCGTGGGCCCGCCTACATACATGATCGATCGGTCGGGACCAACTATAGTTGGTCGTTCTGTTCGTGCGCCCAAACAAGGCATGACACACGGCGGTGAAACCCCAATTAGGGTTTGAACAATCATAAGCGTCCATTTTCTCTGCGCGAATGAAAGGTCCGAGGATTAGACTAAGCGGTCCTGCGTATCAACATGACCATCGTGGGCCCATCTATCTCCACCCGACCGGCCAAGACCAAACTTGGATGTACACGTCGATTCGCACGCCCAAGCTAGGCGTGGTCACACTTCCCGACCACAAACTGATCTCGACCGCTCAAGTTTACTGGACAAATTGAATGGCTTAGATCACGTTTCTATGGGGCGATGAAGTACATGTATATACACCATCCCACCGTATGCACGCCGGGCTGATCGGCCAAGACCGACCAAGATTGGTCGTCTTGGAACGCGCGCCCAAAATTGGCATGATGCGCGGCTTTTGCGGCACCATATTTCTGTTGCAAATCGATCTCGACCACTCAACTTCGCCGGACAAATTGAGTGGCCCAGATCACACTTTCATGAGACAATGAGATATGGGCGCCTACACCGTCATGTCGTCTACACACATGCACGATCGGCCCTGCCAAAATTATATCCTAATCTTGGATTTGACCAAGCTGAAGAGTAATGCTTGCACACCTCTTCAAAAACCCTAATTCCATCAACGGTCGCAAATGGGTGTCTCAAAGATCATCTCGTCCGTCCAAGTTCACCGGCTTGGTTACACAACCCTGGTCAGGAGTTAATTGGTCAGTGAGGCGTCATGGTGATCACCACCCGTCACTCTACCACACCATGATGCGATGTACCTGTAGAATACACACGATACTTCACAAGTATCGACTTCCTAAATAACTTAATTATTTAATCGAGCATTACATGCTACTTTTGTGGATCCAACGATCCACACACTCGAGACATCAATCATGTCACAAACCGGGATACATATTTGGGGTATTGGTGCGGTTTTACAGCGTGCAACGCGTCATCACAAGAACGTGTCAGGAAGTCATGGACGGTTAGAGATGACAAGAGAAGTGGGCAAGACTGGTCGTGTAACACCAACACACAACTCCACTACTCCATCACTCCAGTTCCTCCACTTCCCAAGGGAGACGTGAATAAGGCTCAAATGACTTGTATAAATAGGTTCTCCTCCCTATTTCCAAAAAGAACAGAACAAGTCCAGACAACATAGGCAAGTGTTGATACCATCGTATTCAAACACCGGAACTGATAGCTTACATCCTGCAAGCTAGTTCAGCTTTCTGATACTAGTCATACATAGCCAACACCTTCACAATCTCAACACCTTCTTCGCTTCCCTCCCTAAGATCAACCCCATCTCCTTCACTTTGTGACCGGAACAAGTCTGGAACGGCCATTTCTTGGTTTAGGCCGGATTTGCACAGATTTATTTCTCGAATCTACAAGCACTCCCGTGTAGTGCATTTGTTTAAGGTTTAGACTCATTTCTCATCCACACACCCCAAATTACCAAAACCGGCAGAAATAGTTTTCACCCATAAACAATGATTTGTATGTATTTTGAGTTAACCATACATAATTATTTGTTTTTTTTTAATTAAACCTGACTAGTATTTCCTTTTAAACTCTAATTTGTGGTTACTAAATGATGGTCTCACCTACTATTTCAGTTGATATCTTTGCAATTAACCTTCTAACGCCCAAACTGGTTTTTCCCACCGGTAACAATGGAAGTAGGATCATGTTCCATTGCCAGCATTAACATTTCCCTTAATAAATGATTTCATATTTAACTCGGGCAGGGAGGTGCATTTGCAAAACTTGACACAACGAATCCCACTAGTAGTTGTCGGTTGAAAAAAAACATTTTCAATGGAGCATCAAAGAACACCCGATATTCTTAGCCGTGAAGTAGACATGGTGAAGAATACATGTCTTAAGCAGCACAGATGTAAGGTAACCAGGCTCCACCAGCTCATATTTTGTACCTACGGAATTTTAGAGAACAAAAAGAGAGATTAAGGGAATCCAAACAAAAGTGGCGACTGATTTTCAAGAAAAGAAATAAAGATTCAGAAGATAACTGACTGCATGTTTGTTATATAGACTCATGGCATCACCGCATACGGCCTTACCAGCATCCCGAACTTGTTTAGATGTGCACGTACGTTCCTTTATGGGTTTAGCAACCTGGTTATCAGGATCAGGCCTGAAATTGTCAAGATTAAAACGAAAATCACTCAAAAGTTGAAGTTTCTCAAGCTTTCACCAAGACATTACAAAATTCCAACAGAAAATATCACTCAAAAGTCTAAAACCAAATCGCCTAAGAATTACCTAAAGCGTGGCACAACCCTTTGAACGCAAACGTTTATAGTTATCAAGTGAAGGATTAGACGCATCCGTCAACGCGAACGTTTGAGGTTTGATGAAGAACTACCACTGCCATTTGTATTTGAACGCAAAACCACCATTGTTTCACCCTACCTCTCTCTCTCTCTCGGGAAACACCTCTGCATTGGTCCTTCACGCCTCACCAAGTAATTTACTACTTGGGCTACCATTATAATGGGTTTGTGTAATGGCAGGCCCATTTGTTTTAGGTCCAAAATTTTTCCCCGGATCCATACCCATAGACTACCCTTTAGGTACGAGGGTAGACGGATACCAAATTTGTTTTAGGTCCAAATTTGTTTTACGGTAGACGGTCCAAATTGTTTCCCCGGATACTTGATAGACGGATACCAAATAGGTACGAGCCGGTTTCTTCTAGATTCAGGTCTAACGCTATGAAAGTTGTTGATTAACTAATTTTACTTGATTCTAATAATTCCAGGAATGTGGAATTTGCTTGATTCTAATTCCAGGAATGTGGAATTTCTGCATGTGTTGTTTGGCATTAGTACTGTTAGAGGTATTTGCAATGTTTGAATCTTAATTAGAGGTTCTAATAAGTAGAAATTGATTCTTTTATAATGGTTTATTCCACGTGAAAACTGTTTAAATGATTGTTAATAATGCAGGTTATAATGCGACACATGTTACAGTTCAACTCAATATTCCTTGTGCTAAATTCTGGAAGGTTACTCTTCTAATTAGGATCTCCTTATTTCCTTTGGAAACGTGTACATAATTGTCTTCATGTAAAGTGGAGATTTGTTAGATATGTGTGTACCATTAGCTCTGGTCGTCAAATATTTAATATATGTGAAGTGTATCATACGGATTAAATATATGTGAAGTGTATCATACGGATTAAATATTTTTTATATTTTCAAACTTAAAAAAAACAACACATAATCACATCTGAGAAACAAAGACTATTCATAACAAATGACAAAATATCCAAACAGCTGTTTGAACCATTTTCATTTAGAGTATGGTTCAAATGTATTACATAAATCACATATATTTTATATTTCAATTTTTCTTGAACCATTTAATATATGTGAAGTGTAGGATTACACATTTTTTATATTTTCAAACTTAAAAATGCAACGCATAATCATATATGAGAAACAAAGAGTATTCATAACAAATGACAAATTATCCAAATAGATAGGAGAAAAATTTGGACGAAATTTGGACCCATCCATCTTAATTGCTTGTTTTGAAGCTTTTTGTTCTGGAATATCATCGCATATATTACCTTTTCTTATTGAACAAGTGGGAAAAGATGCAGCTACAGCCTCTCAACATGTTAATGCATGGACATGTTTCATTTACTTGCTTTCAGTCACTTTGTATCTTGGGGTCAGAAATCGTAGTAGATTTTGTTGGATTGCAATTTCTGCAGTCTTTGGAGTTCAGCTGCTTTTGCTGCCAAGAATTTCTGCTTCTACTTTTTCTACCACAGTGTCTTCGATAAGTCTTATTTGGTTCTCGTTCTATTCAATTGGTTTCGGGATCGCCGACTGCAAAAGCTTGCACCAGCAGACAGTGAAGATTTCTTAAAATTGTTGACGGTTAAAATATCAGTTGCATCGGGTGGGTCTCTGGTATTAGATTACGTTATTCATCACTTTGGGTGGTCCACAACAATCTTAGTTTGTAGTACCTCTCTACCTTGGTCCTTCATGCCTCACCAAGCAATATATTATTATGAATCTGGTACCAGTATAATGGGCTTGTGTAATGGCCGACCTATCCATTAATTCTGACTTGAGTTTAGGTTCGAAATGTTACTTCCGGATCCATCGCACCCTACAGAATATCCTTGATAGTGGATAATTAATAGGTCCAGCTACGGAGGTAGGGGTTCGTACACCGCAATTGCTAGAAATTAACTCCTTATGAGGAGATAAGGATGTATCCCTTCCAAATTATGGAAAAAAAGGGTCCCAGCTGGAGTCTTATAGCTTTAGATCTTATGCTATAAAAATTGTTGATCAACTAATTTTACCTAATACTAACTCATAGAACTTCCATATTAGAGATATTTGTAATGTAGGAATCATAATTGGAAACTTCTCATCATATGTGTTATTTAGTTGTCAAGTAACTAGAAAGGTCTTCCTTGCCATTGATAATTTTACATGATACTAATTCATGGAACTTTCTAGATTAGAAATATTTGTAATGTCAGAATCTTAATTGGAAACAGCTGATCATTTGTTATTTCTGTTATTTAACTATCAAGTTATTAGGAAGGTCTTCCTTGCTATTGATTTAAATTTTGCAAGGATATCGAGTGGTCAGTCTGATAAAGAATGGTGGTCCACTGCCAACAATATACAGGAGGTCTAGGTACAATTATTCTTTCATGTTTTGTTTTATGGAATGTCTAGAACCACACCTGACTATTTTATTTGGCAATCTTTATGGACTAAACTCCAATATAATTCCTAGAGTATATCAACTTAATGAAACTCAATCAAGAAAGATATAAAAGAGCTTTATATTTTTCTCAACACAATCAGTAAATCAAACAGATAGGAATCTGTGAACCTGATTGTTATGAGAATAACTCGGATGGTACCAAAGACCAATGCCCGAGTGTCAATCAAGTTCTATCAAACAAACAAGTTCGGATTTACCACCTATGATTGAACAACGCACAACCTGTGATATTTCAATTATATAAAGAAAATATAATGCGGAAAAGAAATAACACAGACACTAGAAATTTTGTTAACGAGGAAACCGCAAATGCGGAAAAACCATGGGACCTCATCCAGACTTGAACACCACACTGTATTTAGCCGCTACAGACTCTAGCATACTACTAGTTAACTTCAGATCGGAATGTAATTGAGCTCTAACCAAGTCTCACACCAATTAAGGTACAATCGCGTTCCTTATACTTCTTGAATCTCGCAAGACTCTACGCACTTGATTCCCCTAGCTGACGTCCTATACAGTCTAGAAGTTGCTACGCCCCATAGTCGAAGACTTATAAAAAAATTCATTTGTCTCCCACAGATAAGTCTATTATATTTTTTGTTTCCGTCTTAAGATAAAGATCAAGGTGAACACGAAGCACAACTAATAATCCGGTCTTATACTCCCGAAAAACAACTTAGAATATTAGTCACCTCACAATAACCTAACTGATTAACATAAGAAGTTATTGCAGAATCAGAAGAGTTTGGGACAAAAAACTGCCAGATTACTTTTTATATTTTACTTATCGGAGATAAATCTCGAGAAAATCTTAGAGAAGATTAAAGTGAATACGATAAAAAAAGTAAGATCAGGATAAACAACTTCAAAGAAAATTGTTGGACATGTCTTAACGAATCCGAAGCGAAGTCGTTATGTCGTTAAACCCTAATAATGGTTTTCAGAAGAACTAGCAACCTCTGTCAAGAGAGAATTGACTCTAGTTTGCAACTAGGACACACAAAGTGTCGGGATTAGGTTTTCCGGATGCTAGAGATTCTCCTTACATAGTCTTTCAAATCAGGGTTGCTTACAATCAAAGTTAAGATAGCTTAGTAATAAAGCAATTAATATCCACGGTTAGATGAAAACCTGAAATAAGATTCAAGCTAAGTTTGCTTATAAAATAAGCAATCAATCTACATCGTTTGATGGTTAAGCTTGATACACACAAATGAAATATACTTATATTCTAATATGGATGAACCGTACCTAACCATGTATAACAAGTTGGTCCAGTAACAGTTAACCGAAGTTAGCCATATGAACATTTTTAGTTTAACTATATTCATCTAACACTTCTAGATTCAATTTGATAATTAACCAATCATGATAAATAATCAAATGTATCTAAATGTATTTTAAGAGAGTTGTTCAAATGTTCACTATCTCATATAAATATTCATAAAGCATTTGAAACATATTCGTCTTGGTTTGTAAGTGTACAAGCACTACGGGAAAAACAGCGATTAACTACCCCGGAAATCAGTTGTGGTACCACATAAGACGACGTTTATTGATAGGTTGCACAAGGGGTTGTAGAAAGTCTTCAATTGTTTGCAACTCGTAAGCTAGAGTCGTAAACTTGGTTGTGGTTCAATATTATACAACACTTGCTTCGGTTGTGATACTTAATCCAAATTATCAAACATCTCACAACTCATCAAGAGGTTGTAATAATTTGTTTCACAACAAAGTTATAAGTCTTAGAAATATCTAACACAACCAATATAATGGTTGTGTATATACCATTCTCCCAACTATTATTATGGTTGTAGGACTTTCCCAACCAAGTGTTTCACAACAAGAGGGTAGTGTAGCGAAACCCATATCACAACTTATGGAAGCGTAGTCTAAGATGTGTTTCACAATTATTACTTGGGTTGTAAGTACTTCTTACACAACAAAAATATGTATAGGAGAAACTCGTATCACAACCAAGTTCATAGTAGTATGACATCATATTCACAACGATTTACTTGTGTAGCAGAAACTCGTATGACAACCAAGATTATAGTAGTAAGACATGTTATTCACAACCCTTTACTTGTGTAGCGAAACGTGTATGACAACCTTTGTATGTGTAGTAGAAGTTTGTTTCCACAATCCAAACAGCATTGTTTCACAACAAATACGATGTGTAAGCGTAAAACAAGTATGACAACCATTATTTTCATATCACAACCCTTACTATTGTAGCATAAAAATGTATCACAATGTTTTTTTATGTTGTATTATAATTATTGTTTCACAACCCATATCTGTGTAGCATAAAAATATTTCACAACCCATATCCTCGTGTAGTGATCACCTTTTTTCCAACCATGTTTAGCGATTTGTGATTCTTTTACATTTTAGAAAAAAATATATAAAATTGCTTTTCGATTCACACAAATATATATAAATATACTTCCATTCATTCGGATAAAAACCATTAAAATGTAACAGAGATCAACATATAAACAAGTTAATGAGATCATCATTGTTTCTGAAACACTCATTGTCATTGTCATTGTTTTAAACCATGAAAGCAACACAAAAATAACCATTGTCTCATGAAACACACCCCAAACAAAGTAACAGATTATCAGATGGCAGGCATTATCAGATCCTTGGACCATGTGACATAAGTTCCTACAGCATGTATAACACGCTTCAAGTCACCCGATGGCTTGTAGAGATGAGCATCATCAACACGAAGTAGTCACGATCACTTTGTACGCGCCAAACCTATTGGCACTCCATGGCACTCCATCTTTGGATCTGTTTCAGCAATAATTGCGTCGGCAACAACCTCGTTCTCATTGTACCAATCGAGCAATCTGCAGTAGCTTTACCCTTCCTAGCGCTTCCTCCACCCTTGGTCTGCTAACTGGACTGTCATTTGCAAACTGGGGAACAGTCCTACTTGAGCTAGCAAAACCATGGGTGTTGCTAGCATTTCCAGACTACAGGAAAATACAACAGCAACATCAGAAACTCATAATGGGAGCAATAGAGACTAACCAAGAAGCTTTATAGAAACATAAACACACTTACAATGACCGGCCTTGTTCAAGTGTGAGCCATCATGGCAGCAGACGCATCTCGAGGTTTTTCCTATACCAACATCAAACCAGCAGTATGAGACGCGAGTTTAAATTTTTCAACTAAAAGAAACAAAAGCGATTATTATAATCTCACCTCTAACAGTGCAAGTCTCGCATTCATTTCACTCATACTATCCTTGCACTCTTTGATGATCTTTTTGTAATGGCTCTTGACAACCATCTTTGTCTTTGTCGCTCCATAGACAATACCTCTCGATCTCCCTGGTTTGTCGTCACCAAGAGCTTTGGAGAGAAGATCGTCATCACGGATGATCCAACATCGCACCATGCTCTTGTGCGACTCTATCAATTCTTTCTGCATTAGTGCAAAAGCAACCCAATTAGTCACATTTTTGCATCATTCGAACACATATATATTAAGCAAATAAATTAACAAAAATATAAGAGATATGAGTTGAGTTCTCACTAAAGCCTCCATATTTCCGAGTTAGGTTCCTTCCCTTCCTTCGGTTTGTGACCATTATCCAAAGTTCGACTCTATCAATGTCTTCTTTTGTATTCAACCGCTTTTGCCGCAAAACAATATGTTATCCATTAGTTAGCATATAATTTGAATACAATTACCCTATAATGAACATAGGAATAAAAATACACAACTTACCATTTTAGCCTCGAGTCTCGCATAACCACCTCTACCGAGAGTGTGTGGAGTGGTGTATTTCTCTCTAACTTGTTGCATCTGCAATCTTTTTACTGATGAAGTAACGGAATATCATTAACTAAACAACATTGAATGTACAAAGGCCGAACACAAAAAAATAATTTAACTTATTGCGATATTAACACTTACTCGAATCCCTCCAGCAAACATGTGCCACAAACTCTTCCCACTCATTCACAGATTATCATTCTCTGGTTTTGATTCCGCACTTCATCTGTCTTTCTTCTTCCTCTAGCCCATCCAAGGCGAGGATTTTACCAGCTTTCCTAGACCTAGCCTCTTTCGGATAACTTCCCATCTTCCCAAGATAATAGTCTTTGTAAAAATCATCGACAATAAACCTTTGGCTTTATAAATACAAGCAAAATAGTTACAAGAGTTAAAGAGATAATGGATGGTGTATAAAACTTCTAAATACATTATAAAAGTAAAAGAGTTGAAGAGTCAAGAAATTACCATGATAATCGCCCATATGTTATCTTTGGCCTCTCTAGGGACAAGTCTCCAGTCCTTAGCTTTTTAATGGGATGTTACGCCTAACTAAAACACCCAACACACTAGCAAGCTGCACCGAAGGATCACCAACAGTCGATCCTTATTGTTAAAGCTCACATGCCTTCCTTGCCATTCTTATTAGTCAGTTAGCCCTAGTGCTTGTCATCCTTGTGGGGCCGCGAGGAACGTACTTTCTTTTGGGTTTTGCCTACAAAAGAGTTAAGGATGGAAAAACTAAATAAGGATACAACTCAGTGACTTGCTCATATTTTATCGTATAATTCGCAGTGAAAATACTTTAAGGATGGAAAAGTAACTTAAGCAAAGAGTCATATACGATGAGCTTCAGCTTCATTTCGTTCTTGCATCATTCACGTCAACATCATTATCATTTTCCGTGTTTTCTTTCCACCTCAACATCTCTCTCTTGTTCAAGTTCTTCATCTTCATCTTCTTCCTCTTCAAAATCGATAAAGTATCATCAAGACATTCACGAGTTGCACATTCGGACATGGCCCCATGTACAATTTCCGCTTGCAACTCTTCGCTGGGAACAACTTCCTCGCTTAAGGGTGCAGCTAGAGATTCTAATGGCTTTGGACTTCCATGAGGGTTCAAAAAGAAGGTGCGACTTGAGATGCTCTGGTTGAGATTGTTCCGATTCAACCGAACTTTTCCTTTTCCTCGGTGATGATCGTGTTGGAGTAGGCTTTTTCAGTTGGGTGGTTTAACCGCACTTTGAGTTTTCTTTATTGGTGATTGTGATGGAGTAGTCTTTTCAGCAGGTCTGTGAATCCTCCTAGTTGTTCTTAAACCTAGGGGATGATCGCCTGGAAGCTTTTCACTTTCAAGAAGCTCGAACTCTTATTCTTCTTCTTAGAGTTTGTTTGCCATGAGACTTTTTACTCTTATCTTTCAAAATGATCTCAAAATAAACTGAACTATGTTAATCAAAAGGAGATGGTAAATAAAGTGATTGAAACAAGTAAAAATAAACCGAATCATAAGAGATTTATTACTACGTACCCTCATAGCAGCGACATGCGAGAACCGATTTTTGGCTCATTCGCTTTTGCTTGCTTACTTACTACTTTTTGGGAGATACTACCAAATTCTTGCTTACTACCTTTTTTTTGGGAGATGGGACTGGAATCTTGCTCTTTGCTTCATTGTTAACTGTAACATAGAGTAAAATAAGTTAATCAAAAGGATTGAAAGAACATCATTTACACTAAATACGTAAAATTAAATCAACCATAAGATATATAAGTCTTCACCTTATTATTCTTCACCATTGCAGACAAATTGGATCTTCACCTCCTTCCACACTACGCATCTACAACAAAACTTAACCAAAAAGTTAAACTCTAAATATTGCACCATATCTCATCGGATAAGAAATCACCATTGTACATGACAAATCACCACATGTGAATCAATTATGAGGCTTTAAGAGTGGTGCACTCTCTTTCTTATGAGCAAATCCATTTGCTTGAGAACTTAAGCAATTGCTTTGCTCATACGAAAGAGAGTTCTCTAGCTCTCATCAAACCTGCAAAAATATAAAAGACTTTAGCAATCCACATTTGAATCAAGGTATCAAAAACAAACTATAATGTTATAAATCAAACTTAAAATAACCACTAAGAATCGACAACCATTGGTTGGGATACTGAAGCCTATGCAATTCTCGGTTGAGAATGAGCCGGAGTTCGATACTCCAACCAATGGGCAATCTGATTCACTGATGGTTTCAAAAACAAGCATCATGTTTATAGAGTTAGAAGAAAACACAATTTTGGTAATTTATTCAAAAATGAAACTACTACATGTTATGAAAATTAAATTTAATTGAAAACTCACATATTGCATATCAAGAATCAGGTCAGAAAACATAACAATCAGTAAACAAGATTGAAGAACAAGCATGAATTGGTTCTACTAAATCCGAGTCACGTAATTTAGAGATGTTTTCAGAATAAATCAAATTTTCTCCTCGACGATTATACAACCTATTACAAAGGGTATTTGCTATAACCAAACAAAACGAAAGAAATCATATGAATCGGTTCAAAATATAAACCCTAACTCGGTTCGTAAAATAAACCCTAATCGGAAATCACGAAGATAATGAAAAAAAAATCGAAATCAAACCAATAGAAAATGACAAATACATCTTCTGTGTGAGATTTATACCGAGTTTGAGTTAAGATGTAAATCGGCGCAGTTGAAGCTACGGTTTGATATCAGAGATTGGGGTGAATTTGTGTTTCTTGAGATCGATTAGAGTGTGAGATGAAGTTTGGGTTTGAGGTGAAGTTGGGTTTCAAAATCTAGTTAGGGTTTGATGAGAGAAAATCTTCTCAGAGACAGAGAAAAAACGAGAAAGAGAGAGAAAAATGAGAGAAATGAGAAGAAATTTTTGGTCAAAATTCTTTTCTTTGGGGTTGTTTGGGTGGGAAACCAAATTTGGTTCAAAATCTAGAAGGATGTGCCCAAATTTAGGCGAGGTCGTTTGGGTGGGAAACACACAATCCGCATGGTACTTTTTGTAGCCGTTAGATTAAAATCTGGACAATCCCATTGGTTGAAACAAAGCATACAGATTGAGAAAAAACACACAATTTGGTAAACCAAACAAGGCTTCCTCACCGTTAGATTGGCTTGTGATTTGATTTCCTTAAATTTGGTTCGTTGGATTACAAACAATTACAATAAAACCATTTGTAAGAACGACAGAGTCCAACAAGATGACCAGAAGATTCCATGTAGATACTCAGCGATACCGTAACCAAACCCTAGATTTCATCGGGTTCGAGAAAGAATCTTGCTCGGAGATCGAAAAAACCGGGCCAATATAGATAAGATTCCTTCGTAAGAACGACGAGTCCAACAAAGAGGATCGTAAGATTCCATGTAGATACTCAAGTCGATACCGTAACCAAACCCTAGATTTCATCGGGTTCGAGAAAGAATCTTGCTCGGAGAAGTAAAATCTGGCCAATATAGATAAGATTCCCTTCGTAAGAACGACGAGTCCAACAAGATGGATCATAAGATTCCATGTAGATACTCGCCGTCCCGTAACCAAACCCTAGATTTCATCAAGTTCAAGAAAGAATCTTGCTCGGAGATCGAAAACGGGCCAATATAGATAAGATTCCTTCAGAAGAACGACGAGTCCAACAAGATGATGGTAAGATTCCATGTAGATACTCGCCGATACCGTAACCAAACCCTAGATTTCATCGAGGTTCGAGAAAGAATCTTGCTCGGAGAAGTAAAATCGGGCCAATATAGATAAGATTCCTTCGTAAGAACGAGACGAGTCCAACGGACGACTCAGAAGATTCCATGTAGATACTGCGATACCGTAACCAAACCCTAGATTTCATCGTGTTCGAGAAAGAATCTTGCTCGTGAGATCGAAAACCGGGCCAATATAGATAAGATTCCTTCGTAAGAACGACGAGTCCAACGATATACCAACAAGATTCCATGTAGATACTCGCCGATACCGTAACCAAACCCTAGATTTCTGGGAGTTCGAGAAAGAATCTTGCTCGAGAAGTAAAATCGGGCCAATATAGATAAGATTCCTTCGTAAGAACGACGAGTCCAACAAAGATGACCGTAAGATTCCATGTAGATACTCGCCGATCCGTAATTCAAACCCTAGATTTCATCGAGGTTCGAGAAAGAATCTTGCTCGGAGATCGAAAATCGGCCAATATAGATAAGATTCCTTCGTAAGAACGATGAGTCCAACAAAGATGACCTGTAAGATTCCATGTAGATACTGCGATACCGTAACCAAACCCTAGATTTCATCAGGGTTCGAGAAAGAATCTTGCTCGGAGAAGTAAAACTGGGCCAATATAGATAAGATTCCTTAAGAACGCATTTGAGTCCAACAAGATGATCAGAAGATTCCATGTAGATACTCGCCGATACCGTAACCAAACCCTAGATTTCATCGGAGTTCGAGAAAGAATCTTGCTCGGAGAAGTAAAATGGGCCAATATAGATAAGATTCCTTCGTGAAGAACGACGAGTCCAACAAAGATGACTTTGTAAGATTCCATGTAGATACTCGCGATACAAAAACCAAACCCTAGATTTCATCAGGTTCGAGAAAGAATCTTGCTCGGAGATCGAAAATCGGGCCAATATAGATAAGATTCCTTCGTAAGAACGTAGACGAGTCAACAAGATGACCGTAAGATTCCATGTAGATACTCACGATACCGTAAGCAAACCCTAGATTTCATCGATTAAAAACCTTTTTATAAGTGAAAAACTTAGCATGAAAAAAATTTAGCGAAGTTAAAAAGTTTGAAAGACGAAAAAACCCCTATGACGACTATTTCTAACTTGAGTTGTGAAAGGGCCAAGAAAAAATTTCTGCATCACAACTTCCATTTCAATCTCCAGCCGCGTCTATTTCAACCTTACATCGATCTCTAACTCATCCATTGTTTTTATTTTTTTTCCTTTTTATCCGTTTGTTTTTTCTTTCCTCCACCACTTCTTTTCTTTTTCGTCTTCGTTTCTTCTTTATCTTTCTTCGAACCACAAAAAACAGCTCCTCATCCGCCGAAACACAATCAATCAAACCATTACAAGTCAAGATCATCAATAAATCGAGCGAATGATCTATGAAAAGGAGTTTTTTCATCAAGATATCGTTTTTTGTCCATCAATGATCGAGTTTCTTAAGCTCATAACAAATCGAGCTTCTCCATCAACAAATCGAGCTTCTCCATCAACCGATCGATCTTGTAATTGGGTCTCAGAATCGATTGCTTTAATTATTTTTTTTTGTAATAGTTTCATCTCAATTTGCATTAAATTTAGGGTTTCATGATTGGGTTGCATTAAATTCGTTTTAAAAAAAAAATCAATCATTGCATTTAATTTGTTTGATGATTTGGTAGCATTAAATTTTGATGATTGGCCTGGATCAAATTTTTAGGGTTGCATTTAATTTCAATCATTTCAAACCGTTACATTAATTTTTTTTTTGGTGTTGTTCGAATTTAATTCATGTTTAGATGCATTCAATTATGCAAATGGTTGAAATTAAGTTTTGGGGTTGTTTGATTTTTGCATCTGATTTAATCTGTATAGGGAGCAGGTGAAGTACAAATTTTGCGGAAAAAGTCTACCTAATCCAGATGGTATGCACGCACTAGTTGGCCATTATATGTACCGCTTCGACCAAATGCCACCCCCGCAACTATGTGATTATATTTATGTGTGTAATTTGGTATAGTTTCTCGTCCAGATAATGTCAACTTGGTGCCCATTTTGAATCTTTGATAAAATTATTCGTTATTGGTGGTGATGGCTCCAAAATGAGATGCTGCATAGGTTTTATGACTTATATTTTTGATAGGGCATCCTGCAAAATTGTGTCATTGTTTGTACCATCGTTTGCGTCCATTTGTTGTCATTCAGATGTCTAATATTTGCGAGATTTCTCAATCCTTTCTGGAAAGAAAATAACAAAGGAAAAAGTTTATACATGTTTTAATATGAGAATTTTTTTCATTGACAGTGGGAAGGAAATAAAGATTCATATTGAACTCGCAACCAGGACTGACTCTTGACTTGTAAAATGATGAATAAGGATTGGGTTCGTTACCAAGGTAAAGCCAAGTCATAACTGTCTCTACAAAGGTATATATGTCTCATAATGAGATTAATCGATCTTAGTACGTCTAACCATTGGAGTTTTAATGTAGGGGGAAGTTCCATACCGGATGTAGTAAAGAAGTTCGTAGAGTTGGCTCATGAGAAACTTGGAAATCCTTCTAAGTTTAGTTGTCCTTGTGTGGATTGTAAGAATCTTGCCGCGCCACTTCCTCCTGGTACAATACATATGCACTTGCTAAAAACGGGGTATGGATCCTACTTACACCGAGTGGGTTCTTCACGGGGGGAGAAGATTATCAATTTTAATAATGTTCATGAAGAGGGAGCAACACGTCAACGTACTTTCTACCGGATGTGGACGAGATGCTAATGTTGAAGGTGATGTCGAACCAAGGCAAGGGTTTGTGAACCTAGAAGCGGGACGAAGGGTTTCCAAACCACGACGAAGAGTTCTCGATAAACGAGATTGAAGAGGCCGACTTCCCTTTATACCCTGGTTGTACTACACACACAAAGCTAAGCATGACTAATGAGTTGTATAGGCACAAGACAAAAATGGTTTATCTCGAAGGGCTTTTGATGATCTTCTCAAGACAATTGGTTACGTGTTGCCCCAGTCATTGTCTTCCTAAATCAACTTATGAAGTGAAGAAGTTGTTGAAAGCTTTCCAACTCACTTATGAGAAAATACACGCATGTCGAATGATTGTTGTTTCTTTAGAAATGAGTTGAAAGCGAGGATGAATGTCCTAAATGTCACTATTCTAGGTGGAAGGAAGACACATCTAACATGGATGATGCTTGACATGGTAGACAAGCCCAAAAAGAAGATACCAAAGAAGGTGCTTAGATACTTCCCCATTGTGCCAGATTAAGGAGAATGTATAAATCACTGAGCTAGCTCGGTGATTGATATGGCACGCGACTCATAAGAGTAAAGATGGTAAGATCGTCATCCAACTGATTCTTTGGCTTGAAGCACATAGACACAAAGTTCCCGGAGTTTGCTTGAATCGCGTAATTTGCGTCTTGGGCTTCTTCGATGGATTTAATCCGTTTGATCTTTCCCAAACCCACACAGTTGTTGGTAAAGGTGATGATTGTGGTATATAATCTTCCCCCTCAACGGTGTATGCAAGGCGACAATATTATTTTAAGTTTGTTTTTCCAGGGAAAGAAACAACCAGTAGAGACATCGATATATACTTTGCAACCACCGATTGATGATCTCGATTAGAGTTATGGGAAAACGGCGTGGAGGTTTATGATGCATTTAGTAAGACAATGTTCAATTTGAAGGCATTATTAATGTGGACGATAAATGATTTTCACCTATGGTAACCTATCTCGGATGTACATATAGGGAAGTCAGCACGCTATCTGTGTGGTGATAATACTCTTTCAACCCGTTTGCCATTTAGTCGTAAACCGTTTACATGAATCATAGGAGATTTCTACCTCATAATCATCCTCTTTGATCGACTAAGAAGAAAGCATGTTTCAATGGAGAGATTGAGACAAAGGAAAAGCCACCTACTATGTCTAGTGCTGAGGCTTTTGAACGTTAGAGCAGTATTGTAAATGACTTTGGAAAAGCGAAGCGAACGAGGTGGAGAAAAGGGAAGAGAAAGAGGAAAAAGAAGAAGAATAAGAAGAAGCGAAAAAGGGTCAGTGATGCGGAATGAGTGCAAATGACTGAAATCTAACTCACTGGGAAGCGGAAAAGGCAAGTTGCTACGATGGTGTATGAGTCCGGTCCTGGTTACGGTGCAGGATGATGACCATCCGATATTCAACAAACGGTCAATATTTTTCGGACTTGCCTTACTGGAAGGTAACTTATAACCTCGGGATTATCTTCTTTTCGGTCTTACATTCCCATCTCGCATGTTAAATCTCATTTATGAAATGTACAACTCAAGTGACTTGCTCATACTTTTTATGTTATTCCTTCCTTCTTAGGAATTATTACTACGACACAATATTGATGTTATGCATACGGAAAAACGTCCATGAAAGTGTCATTGGTACTCTATTGAATATAAAGAACAAAACAAAAGATGGCTTAAAGTCCGTAATGATCCAAAAGTATGGGAATCAAAGAAGAATTGCATTTAATAGTCAAAAATGGCAAAACTTGGCTTCCTCGAAAGACCATGTAACTTAAGCGATAAGGGAAAGGCCGTATTCTATAATAGGATGAGAAATCAAGGTTCCATATGGGTATGGTTCTGATCTTAGGAGGCATTTCTCGAAAGATGGTTGCTTGGGTGTCCTTAAGGCTCATGATTACCATGTTATGATGCAACAAATATTACCCAAAGCTTTGAAAGGACTTTTACAGATGGGCCAAGTAATGCCATAAATCGGTTATGTTCTTATTTTTAACGAAATATGCAAAGGGCGTTGATCTCACTAGATTGTTAGAACTTGAAGATGAAATTGTCGAGACTTTGTGTATGTTGGAGATGTACTTCCCTCCATCATTTTTTGATGTGATGGTACACTTGACAATTCACGTAGCTCGGGAAGTGCGGTTGGGTGGACCCGTACAATATCGTTGGATGTATCCATTTGAAAGGTAATTGTTTCATTAGTATGAATATTTTTTAGTTATTTTAAGTACAATGTTATAGTTTTGTTACGTGTAAATGGGAGTTTGGTGCTAATAATTAGAAGTTTGGTTTGTCGCGGTATATGAAGACATTAAAGAATACGTAAATAATTACGCACAACCTTGAAGCATGTATAGCAGTGTTACCTCAGGAATGGAGTGCGTCGGTATTTTGATGTTCATGGGGACAAAACGATTCTCAAGGAGGAGTAAATCAAAGCCATAATGAAGACATTCAACATGATTCCACACAGCGGAGGCGTCCTCTTTCTAGAGGCGTTCAAGTGTATATTAGTGATATATGCTAAAGATTGCTCATAGATATGTGCTTTTAACACGGCAGTGATTGAACCATATATAACGTAAAGTATGACTGTTATATGTTCATTTAAAATTGTTAGCGTATAAGCACTTGTGTTTTACTGAATCTTGTCCACATTAAAATTTTTCTTATTAGAATGCATATGGATGAGTTAAAAGATCTTCGATACTTCGGTGAATACCAACTCCTTTCCATACACTCTAAACATTTGTGATTGGTTAAAGCAAAGGTACGTACACCATCACTTAGTTATTTGTTATATATGTTTTCAATTTATTAGATTCATTTTCCCCGAGTACGTCAGTACCTCTTTTTAGCATTACCCACATAGAGTTTAATTAGAGATGAATCATCATTCACTTCTTAATTAGATCTTACCAAGCAAAACATGAGCTTGCGCCCATTATCGCTGTCACTTGTGTTCTCGCTAACTAAATTTTATTGATAGGTTAAAATGCAAATTGGTCAAGGCATGTCGGTATCAAATACAAGATCAATGGTTGTCACATGGTCCTTTAGAAAATGTATCATATAAAGGCTTGCAAATAAATGGGTCAAGGTTTGTTACTAAGGATATTCAAAGAGTCACGCAAAACACTGGTGTTTCAATTGAATCAAAATCTTTAGTTGCATCATCACAAATAAGTAGTGGTTTCTATGGCGTTTTAGAACAAATTCTCGTGTTGGACTACCAACATATGTTTCAAATTCCCTTATTCAAATGTGACTGAGCTCCACCTATTTTGTGTCAAGATAGAAAAAGGTTTTACATTGGTCAACTTACGTGTTATAAGAACCAATATCAAAATGATCCATTCATTTTAGCGTCACAAGCCCGACAAGTTTTCTATTCTGAAAGTCGATACATCGAATTGGTTTGTGATGTTAAAACCACCACCATGGGGTTTCATGAATTAGAGGAATACAATGAGCAGAAGACACAAGTTGCCATCCAAAGGAACCTTGAACTCTTGACTTACAAATGAATGATGATCTTTGAGATTTATGCAAGAACCTTTGAACCTATCTTAGTGGTTCGACAAAGAAGAAAAACAAGAAGAATAAGAAAAAGAAAAAGAAGTCTTTGATGGTGGGTTTAATTACTCTTTTCATTTCCACAAGATGCTCAACCTATTTTGTTTCTTTCATTTTGCTTCGATTGTATTTTTACTTTTAAAATGACACTGGGTCATAGCTTTGCTTTTCCTGAATGTCTTTACTTATTTTGGTAATCAATGTCTTACTTTTATTCCAGCCAATATACTTCACAACTTTAAGCATTTGCAGCTTCTTAATGGAATTTGAAATGTGATTGCAGGCCTTGTACAATTCACTAAAACTTCCATGAATCGGGTGCTGTGATTGTTGATTGAAATGTGATTGCGAGGCATTGGACAAACTTTCTTATATGCTTCGGGAAAAATGGTGCATTCTTTGGCATTTTTTTAAGGCTAATTTAAAAATTTGGTCTAATATAAAAGAATGTAAATATAATTACATGTATAAATGTGGCGGGGATGGTTGGAATGTCATATTGGCAGGCGGAGACTCATGTTCGACTCTCACCGAGCTTTTTTTTTTCATAGTTATTTTTCATTTTACAACTCTTCTAAGGGTTGCAGAAGATCTATTTATCTTTTTCTTCTTATCTATTCAATCTCCCCATCACTTATTCTCCTCCACTTATCTTCTTTTCCGTCGTTTTTTCTTTTTCTCCTCCATCTCCCGCTAACCTCCTCCTTCATCTCCTTAACTACTTAAAATTTAAAACCCATCAATAGATTGAGCTGAAGATTTCTTCACCACCAACACCTTCTCGATATGTGTTAAGGAAAAAAAGGTTTGATTCTATAACCCATTTTAGGGTTTTATTATTTTTTTGATTTCCCGTTACTTTAACCTTTATTGATCTGAGAATGATGATACGATTAAAAAATTAGTCCTAGCTTCAATATATCTATTAATCAACACTAATCAATCATGTGTAAATTAGCCATCACTGAATTAGGCTTTAAAAACACTTAGGGTTCATAAATTTTCGGAAATTAGGCCTGTGGAGAAATTTTCTTCAATTGGGCTTTAAAACACCGAATTAGTCATGGGTGGAGGTGTGAAAGATTCTCCGGTGCCGAGTAGCGAAATGATAACATGAGAATGAAAAAAAAAACCTAATCGAGTGTGCTATGTGTGAACAAGGGTTTCATGAGACAAAGTGTGTCCTTGGCTCTATTCTAGGTGTAAGCATGTTCCTTGTAATGGTGTGAGGGCATTTACATAATCTAAAACAAGCTGAAACCTATGGAAAAATGTTTTTCAAGTGCACCATACCTACACCTATTTTGAATGGTTTATGATGCTTCACGACCTTCGCAAGCCAAGTTGTTGTTGTTACCATCGGTGAAAAGTCACATGCTTGTGGAGAAGATGATCACTCTTTTAAAAATTGTCCGCTACTACGGTCGGTTGTGCTTCTCTTCAACCCCAATAACAAACTCAACCTAAAAATATGCAACAATCAACACAATAAGCACATAGCTTACCCTAGTATGTGAAGAATATGGAGATTTTACATGGCCCTCGAATCTATCTTCATTCTTTTGCAAAGGAAAAAGTTAGAGTTTACGCAAATCAAATAGGCCGATCTAATTACAAATCTAGGAAAAAGTCATATGTAATAAGATTTCATTTTATGTGTAGTATGAATTGGTCCGGACTTGTTTTATAATTAAAATTATGCTATGTTGATGACTTATAATATTGTTTGTATGATAAATTGAATGTTTCTCTTGGAAGAACCCCCCTTTTTAACTCCGCCATTGAATAATTTCATTGCGGTCTCAAGCCCGGATAAAGGAGGAGAGAAAAGGGATTTATTGAGTTGGTCTCTAATTCAAAGAATAAGAGAAAGCAAAAATACATTCCTATAATATCTCGAAACTTTTAGCATTTGGTGCCTTCTTCATGACTTATTGTGTTTGCTTTACCAAAATTTGCATGAATCCACTTTGAGCATATAAATATACACCTCCACGTGTTTCATTCATTTACATTTTAGATATACAACTTTGGTCTTGTGAGTGTTGATTGAAATGAGATTGCAAATCGTCCTTGTATAATTCGAGAGAAAGCCTTGTATGTTTCGGCGGTGCAAATGGCGCACTTGCAGGCCATTTTTTAAGGCTCGATTGAAATTATTGTTAAATATTAACGTAGATGTCCTTTGATAATCATACATGTAATCCTTGGAATGGTGGTTAGAATCCAGGTCCTACTGCAGGAGGCCCGAGTTCAATCTCACCCTAGCCTAATTTTTTTCCTAGTAAATTTTCATTTTACAACTTATAAAGGTTGCGAATGTTGATTAAAAAGAAAAGCACAAATCTACCAATTATTGTGAATGCTGCGGGATGGTTGACGTCTTGTACTAACACCTAGTAAGCTTGGGTTCGATTCTCTATAAGAACATTTTTCAAATTTTTTTTTCCTATCTTCAACGACTCTTATTAGTGTTGTTTTAAAATCATTCACTACCTTTTAGGATGTGAGTTGTAAATTCTAAAGGTGGTCACTTCTCTCTGCCAACCCTTTTCACACAACAAGTTGTGGTTAGGATTCTAAATCACTACTCTTGGGAACTCGTTGGTCCTAAGAGTTGGACATATTTTACTTGACAACGCTTTTGTTGGAAAAAGTTGTAAAACATACTACATTTTACAACTTTTAATTTACGCAGTTGTCAATCTGATTTATGATTACTAATTTTCC